>LT649304.1:0-41030 GCA_900128395.1 Stramenopiles sp. TOSAG23-2 | reverse complement strand
TTTTTCCTTTATCTATATATCAGAATATACCAGTATAATCAATTCAATTATTTATATTTTATATTATTCTATATATATTTTTTGGAAATCTAAATCGTTCATATTTTTTAAAATATATTAAGTATATATAATTGTATACTAAGATTACCTTTGATTTGATTGGATTATTAGTGTACAAATATATATACTTAAATTATATTTTAAAAAATATGAACGATTTAGATTTTTTCAGAAATTGTAAAAAAACTACCACCTCCACACCACCGCTGGGCCTGGCACAGGTAAAGCTGTAATCCAGTAATCCTTAAATAGTAAACCTATATTTGCGGTATGCCGGTATGGTATAAATATGCTACTACGCTCGATTCATGAGGTGCGTAGTCGATTTGCTCGTTAAGGTTTCCTGAGTAGCCTGTGTGGTATGCCTGGTAGACTATGCAACCACGAGCATATGCACGTATACAGTACCTGGTAAATTCTTCCATCTTCTTCAATATTTTTTTACAGCACATATAACCAGGTACTGTAATTATGTTAATAATAGTTGCATTAATGCTGGTATGCACGTATGCACATATAAAAAAATATATATTGTTGTAGATTAAAGAGTAACAAAAAAGAGGTAATGTAAGTTATAATATATAACAACTAGATAGAAATAAAATAAAATTAAATCATTATTATTATTATTATAATTATTAATAATAAGCAAGTAATATTGGTATTATTATTACATCAACATGTTTTTTGGACCATCGTTTAATGGACAAAAATGTAAAGCACAATTGAAAATGGCATCAATACGTATTGCGCAACAAACAAATAAAAAAACACAATTAATTAAAGGGTTAAAACGTGAAATTGCACAGTTATTAGCTGATAATAAAGAAGAAAAAGCTAGAATTAGAACGGAGCATATTATACGCGAAGATTTTGTAATGGAAGCTTATGAAACTATTTCATTGCTGTGTGAGTTGTTGCATGAGCGCATGCCGTTAATACAAAGTTTGAAGTTGTGTCCACCAGATTTGCAGGAAAGTGTAGTGACGGTAATTTATGCAGCTGCACGGACGGAAATACCGGAGTTAATGAAAGTCCGAAAAATGTTTAAAGCTAAATATGGAGATAAATTCATAGAGCGAGCATTGATGAACGAAAACCGCATTGTGAATGATCGAATTGTGAACAAACTTGGTATCAACCCACCAAATTCCTTTTTAGTTTTGCAATATATGAAAGAGATTGCAAAAGCGCATAACGTTGAATGGGACCATGAAGAAGCAATTCCAGAACAATCCTTATCCAACCCAATGCCGGCACCAACTGGATTTTCCATTAAATCTGGAACAGGTGGTGGAATGGAACAAGTGTATGGGCAGCAAATTGTTCCAAATGATGATGATGTGCAGGCTACGCAAAATCGTGTCCAATGCGGTAACTGCAAAGCTATATTAGCAGTACCAATCAACGTTCCACGCTTTGCATGTTCTAATTGTGGAGCATTACTTGCTTCACCAACTTATAAAGCACCTGTGGTAAATACCAGCTTTATTGATGGCAAACCAGCTGTTCCTGTTATTAACGGACAATATTTAAACCAAGATATACCTAATTTAAAACACGTTGACGGAAAACCAGTCAATCTACCTAACAACAATAACAACAATTCAAGTAGTTTACCATCCGCACCATCATCCTCAAACGGACAAAATAGTGGACAAAAAACTATTACAATTACAGTTCCATTAAATTTTAAAAGTGGACATAAAATGAAGTTAAAGTTACAAAATGGAGAGGAAATGGAAATTGATATCCCAGATGATGTAAAACCTGGTTCAACGATTCAAGTATCAATACCAGGTGATAATGATAGTAGTAACAATGATAATGACAACAACAACAACAACAACAATAACAATGGTGGTGGTGGTAACAGTGGCGGTGGCGGTGGCGGTGACAACGACGAAAAAGCAAAAGCAATAAATGTATCACCATCAACAACATTAGAGGCACCAAAGGTAGAATCACAAAAAAGCGATGATTCAGTACCTGATTTTGATGAATTAGCAGCAAGATTTGCTGCATTAAAGAAGTAAGATTTTCAAGAGAGAGAGATTGTGATGTATAGTGAAAAAAGGGTGAGAAAAACGGGGTAATTAATTATAAAATATTTAAATATTAAAATATATGATAGTGTATATTACAATATTTAAAATATATATATATATATTAATATAAAAAAATATCGGCCCCTATTCTAACCTATTATAGCGGTGCATTGATGCATTTCGATTCAAGCATTCAAGCTCAAAAAGTGCAAAACAACAACCAAGAGATGCACAGATTATATAAAAAAATTACATTTTTTTAAGATCAAATGGATTGATTAAAAACACATGAATTGACATGTGTAAATAATATTGGATCAAAAAAAAAAAAGAAGAATTTTTATTAAAAGTTTACAGAGTGTAATCTCTCGGTACATTATCATTTAATTAAAGTTTCATCATATCTATGGAAGGAACAACAAGGGATACCCATCATGAGAATAAACATCAATCAATATGCCGCTGTTTATGTTTTGAATGGTTAATAAATAAACTTATAATATTTTTATTGAATTTTAATATTATTTTTGGTGCCATTTTAGTTTTATTGTGCGGCGCAGCTCAATCCGGCATGTCTATGTTACTAACTGTAACGCAAGGCGTTTTTACAGTATTATTTTCATCACAAATATTAACTGATATTAGAAAACTTATCATGCCAGAACAGAAAGTTAAATATTTATTTTTTTTAAGTCTATCGTTTGGATTACATTATACCATGCTTGAAGAGTCCACATCACATTTAAATAAAAAATGCTCTCAACTATGTGAAAAATATTTCAACGAAATTGCAGAACGACAACAATTAAACGTAGTATATGGATCTAAAGATAGCACTGACAATAATTTCAATTCCATGAGAGATTGTGAATTGAGGTGTACTTTGTCAAACGATTTATATAAATATATGATAGTATTGACAGGTTTAATGCTTTTTTTGATATGCATGTTAATTAAGTTTTATGACAAAATATCCAGTGAATTTATTACACCGCAAGAAATGTTATCTCAACGAAAAAAATTAAAGAAAAAAAGTTCACTTGAAAAGAAATTAGATAAATTTAGGAGACGCATTATTGATAGCCCTGGTGGCCAGAGAGTATCTATATCTAGAATGAATAGTATCGACTAGTGTGTGTGTGTGTGTGTGTGTGTGCGTGTGTAAAAAGAAATTTTTTATGATATATATAAAATATAAATACAAAGAAGGACAGTACGTGTAGGAACTTTTTTACTTATGTAACATTGCACCAAATGCATCTTCCAGTGCATCCTCTTCCTCATCAATTTCATTTTTAATCCCAAGCTGCTCATTTATATTCATAAATGTATCACTCCCTCTGCTATCTAATTGATATCCATTTCCAACACCTCGGCTACCTGCTCTTGATTTGTAATTATATGCCCCATCCATTTCATGCATTTCTAAAATTTCATGCATTTCTGTCAATTCATATTCTAATCGTTTAAAGAAAAGCAATTCATCATCAGTAAGTCCTTCTGCGATGGAACTGCCAATTGAAATGACATCATCAGTCGCAAAACTCCATGCATCTTCATCATCGCTATAACCACTTTTGCCTTCATCTTTCTTTTTCTTCTTTTTCTTTCGTCGCATTCTCTTCCACATTTCTTCCCGCCTTCGTCTATTTTGTACATCTTTACGCGTCTTTTCTTCCCTTTTCAACATTTCAATAAATTTCATTTCGTTACTATATTCTTCCCATTGTATATCTTCCTCTAGCAAAAGATCCTTCATTCCATCTTGTAAATCTGTTGCTTGATTAAGAAGCAATGTGTTGGCATCAGCAATTGCATTTCTAGCGTCTTTTTCCTCGTCCGTTATACTAGGCAATTCTTCCAATGAAGTCTTGAAGTCTTTGAACATTCGTGTGGATGCCGTCTTATCAAATAGTTAACAACATTTATAGGGCAATGATTTCGTATAGATATATGCAAGGGTGTACGCCCAAGATAATCCACCATTTCCAATGACTTTGGATATGCATGATACAATAATCGGATGATATCATATGGAGAGTGATATAATATACCATAATGTATTGGCAAATGCTCTGTATTAAGTGTTTTCATCGTAATAGCGTCTGGATAAGCATGAAGAAGCATTTCTAAAATTTCATATTTACCACCTAACATAATTGCTTTGTGCAATAATGTACGATCATATTCATAGACCATAAATTCAGCACCTTTCATATAATGTGTTAAAAGAAGCTCAATGATAGATTCATTTGCATCTGGTCCAAGTTCGATTGCATAATGTAAAGGGATTTTTTTATTGATATCACGATATCGTCTAGCACGTCTATTTGATGATAAAATCCGTTCAATTTGTCCAAATGTACTTTCTTTATTCATACATGCATAATGTAAAGCATAACGTCCATTATCATCTGGTTTTTCTAATTTATCGTACGATGTCGTTGCATGCGTAACTGGCAATTGTGTAAATAAATAATCATTCATCTCATCCATAGTTGCTCATTTACATGTATATGGTAATCTTGTCTCGTGCAATTACTTTTATTTTGTAAACATTACATTTATTTATTTCTTTTGTAATAAAGCACAAAACAATAAATTTATAACGTTTTTGATGAGTATGTGGTATGTGGGATATATATCTCTACAAGGTAAATAGCATTGGAAACAATAAAGCTTCTACACACAGGTAAATATCATTAAGTTCATTTTTAAGGCGAAACTTTTTTGGCTTGATGCTTGATGATGAAGAAAAAAACCATGAAAAAAAAGGAATATCGCGATAAACGTATATACAAAGGGGGGATTTTTTATAGATTAATTTTCTCCACTACTACTGCAGGTAAATACTTTGCATAATTAGGTATGTATACGTATATATATATATGTATATATTAATTTCCTGTTGTAAATAATAAATAAATATAAAATAGTAGAATAGCAACAAAAGATGAGGTGGCATTTGCAAATTTTAATAATTTCTCTTTTTGCGTTAGTCTTTTGTAATTATGTCAAATCAGCTACTTTACGTGCAAAACCTCCAACTTCTTACACTTCTATGTTGAAACAAGACAGTGGTGGAGAAGACGTTAATGCTGCTACTGATGAGGACGCACAGGAAGAAGGCAGCACTGGTCCAGGAAACAATCCCAAACCAGTACCACCGCCAGAACCAGTTACTGGCCGAGGAGTTACATGTGACATATGCCAAGAAGTTGTAGCTGCAAGTACAAAGACGTTCCCTTGCTCTGATGGTGAACTTTGTGGCTTTAATTGTGGAAGTTTATGCAATGGACAAAAACCAAAAATGGATGATAAAGCGAAAGCTGTGTCTAGCATGTCAGATTTTCAACCTGAGCCAAGTCCATGTGAACGCGGTGAACATTGCAAAGTAGGGGTTCAAAAATTTTTGTACGATCCTGAGGTACGTTCATTTATACAGTATTTAACTGCTTGTCAGGTGAAACCTTATGCAATTTGTTCTGCGTTACACCGTAAATTTCCAGACTTAAAACCAACTTGTGATTCTAAAGACTGTCGCGATAGTGCTGGAAATTTGTTGACTGACAAATGTACTGGAATTCATGATTACAACATGATACACTCAGACGATTGTGAAAAAAATATGCAATGTACCAATTTGAAAAATGAAGGTGAAGATGATCGCGTTTCCGAAGAGTGCATTGCATGTTACTGGATTGTTAAGGCTTTTCCAGTTTTCAATGGTTTAAAATGTAGTGATTTACCAGAAAAAAGCAATTTTCAGAACTGCCAAAAAATATACACGGAATATAATATAGACAAAGAAGATATAATCGTATTAGTACCCGAAGATCGTGAAAAAGCCCAACTAGAATTTGTAAAATTGAAAGGGGCATTAAAAAAGGAGAAGCGAAGGCAAAAGAAGATGCAAAAGAAGAATAAACTGGCTAAAAATCTTGGATTTTTGGAGGAAACACCAGCTGTAAAGGAGTTTTCTTTTGTCGACAAAGCTAGGGATGATTATTTGAAACGAATCAAGGAAAATACAAGGCAATATACGGAATGGAAGCCATGGTTTTGTGATAAGTGTGACGGTGTCTGTGATTCAAATAATGAAAAAGAAATTATGTGTAAATTAGCATCTTGTAGAGGTAGTGGTTCTCCTATGTTTAAAACGAAAGCGCAGCTAGTAACTGAAAGCCAAGAAGCACCCACTAAGAGCGCAATGAACAAACAAATTGATACATGTTACACCAGTTTTATGGAATTTCAACAAAGCATGAAAGCACGTGCGTTAATTGCTACAAATCAAAGAGATCCAACTTCAAATGATTTAAATACTTTAACGCCGGAAATGGCAACATGTCAGTGTCTAGGTCAATGCCCATACACAAGTACGGAGGATACTGTATTAGACGGTGGTTTCTGCAAATACGATCCTGATTCACAAATGCCAAATATGGAGGATCTGTCAGCAGTTGGATTTAAATTAATTTTTGATACTACTGCGAAAGATGTCAGATCAGATGACGTATTTAAATGGGTAAATTCTCAACAAGGATTTGATAAATATGCTTTAGAAAAAATGGATAAGGTCCTCCCATTTGTAGATTCTAAAAAAAAAAATGATGAGATCGCTGAAAAAGAGTTACTATCTTCAAAATTATGTAAACAGCTTACTAAAGATTAGAAGAATATGATTTGAACATATGATGATTATTAATGAGAGATATGATAAAATAAATTTTTAATAAAAAATATATTTTATAAAAATATGCCTATATATTATCATATGAATATCATATATATGATATAAAAAATTCTCTTACTTAAAACATATTTTTACTTAAAACATATACGACGTATGATATATATTATAATATATCATATGAGCTCTTTTTTAAGCTCTGTTCCAAAATGCAAATGCTTTTCCAGCTTTACCAATATCATCATCATCATTTTTAGACCCATCGTTAGAATCTTTACCTATCATGGTATTTTTCACAATTTCACCACCTTTTAACACCATTTTAATTTTTTTTGCATTGCCTAAAATAGAGACATTTTTCAATGGGTTTTCATTCAAAATCAAAATATCTGCATCATAACCAGCTTTAATGATTCCACTCAATGGGGCCTGCTTCCCAAGAGTCTCACAACCATTAGCAGTGGCTGCTTCTATGACTTCAAGTGGAGTCAATCCCATTTTTTCTAGGTAATGACACTCTTCGCCATGAAATCCCCAACCAGATGATATGAACATGTCTGTACCAAGAGCAATTTTTACACCAATTTTATGTGCTATTCTCATGCCATTCATATGTGTATTTGCAATTTCCTTTAATTTTCTAATTTGATATGTTTCCAAATTATTCTCTGCAGACATTCCCAAATCTGTATCTTCGTTATCATTTTTATTTATAATTTTTAATAATGATTCAATTATCCAACGGGTAGGTACTAAAATAGCATCCTTTTCCTTCATTAATACTGCCATGCCTTCATCTAAATACGTTCCATGCTCTATTGTTTTACATCCAGCATCAAGTGCGGCTTTGATTCCTGCTTTTCCATGGCAATGTGCTGCTACTATTCGTTCAGAGCGAGCTGCTTCCTGCACAATAGCATTTAATTCCTCCGGGCTAAATTGTTGATGCAAAGGATCATCTACTTTGGACATTACTCCACCACTTGTGCAAATTTTAATATGACTAGCACCATTTCTAATTTGTAGACGCACAGCTTTTAAACATTCAGGCACGCCATCACATAAATAGCCAATATTACGATCTGGTCCAGCTGCAGCACATACTTCCATTGGTATATCATGTTCATCACCATGACCACCAGTAGTTGACAAAATTTGACCGGCATAATAAATTTTTGGCCCACGGATAGATTTATCTTCAATCAACTTTGCAAGGTGACATCCAATTCCACCAACTTCTCTAACACTAGTAAACCCAGCATCTAAAGCTTTTGCAGCATGAGCAACACATCGAGCAGCTCTTGTTGCTACATGCTCCTTTAAAAAAGAATCAAACAATGATCCAGATGGGGTGTCAGATTCACCGATAAAATGAACATGACAATCCCACATTCCTGGCATTACAACTGGTGCTTCAATAATTTGTTGAATTTCATTTTCATCCAGCTTGATATTTACAGCATCGCTGCAACCAGCATACACAATTTTTTTCCCTTTTATAATTACAGTTCCATTTTCAATTGGTTCACCACGTCCGGGTATTAATAATTCTGCTTTAATTATTTTGAAATTTGAATTTTTTTTTTCACATTGAAAAGCAGTATTATTATATTTATTATTGTTATACCCTATTCCACCAACGACAGTACATGCAGCAACAGTTGCCGTTACCACCGGTCGTAGTAATTTATTAAATAGAAAATTTGCCATACAAAGAATTATATACAGTTGGTTTGTAGTATATAGTTGGTTTGTTTTATATATATATAAAATTTTGCTAAATGTATAATATTTATTTTTTTCTGGGTCCAAATCTACGTTTTCCAGATGATGATGATGTGCAACATGTACCTGGGAAGGGGAAATGAAATATATTATATAGGTACATACAGTATTATATACGAGTCCTCGTAGTCGGTGCTCTGTTTATGCTAAGCTGTACTGTTTTTTTTTTCTTCTTCCTCTCATCATTTACTACCACCAGTGGTAGTGCACTTACACTAGATTTAAAAGGGAAGACTCTGCGCTTGCCAGAGTACACTAGATTTACAGGTATTAATAAGCTAAAGCACGTAACAAAAAAACAACAACATTTTTTACATTTTTTACTGGACTACTACCATCCATTTTTTTTAATTTATTTATTTGCACATTTGTACATTATTAGCAAATAATACATAGATATACATATTCATATTACAATAGATAGAACAAAGGGAAAGAAAGTTCAATACAAAACATTACATAATCAAAATAAGAAACAGCGTATTAATAAAAGCATGGCGACATTGTATAATAAATGGGAAGAAGCAAAGAAATCCAACCAACCAGTGGAAAATGTACAAAAATTAATTGATGAAAATTTAAGCAAGACGGGAAATATTTCTTTAAATATTGAGCTTGTAGCTATCAATAAGTTACGTGGAAATATATTAAAATGGTCATGCGATAATGCAGTTAATTTTTATGACAACGTTAATATATGGAACATTATGGACGAAATCCTTGAGAATAGCTCTAGTAATGTCTGCGCCTTGCCAAAAAACTCTGCTGAGAATATTATGAAGGCAACCAATAAAATATTTGATAATTTACAAAAACTCAAGAATGATAAATTAATGACGGCATGTACACTCGTTTTAAGAAATGTATTTTTAGAACGACGTATACAGTACCGTCCTCCTTTTTCCGATTACTGTAAAGCAGTTGGATCGATATTAAGTAATTTTAATGATTCAAGTGCTTTGTCGCATTACGAGGAAATATATTTTCCATGTAGGTCATTAATAATTGTACTTTTGGAACTATTAAATAATTTATTATATGAGCAAGCAAATAGAAAGAAAATTTTTTCAACATTTTTAAATAATTTAATACATCCTTTAATGGCATTGATGAATAACGAGGTTTCACCTAATAGAGATTTTGAGCATAGTAATAACAATGGCAAAAGGAACGATCACAAGAAACTTCGGTCCTTATCAAAGCAAATATTTAGCAACGCTTTATTTTCTAGTGTTGATATTTTAAGCTATCCATCTGCATTTAAAACAATGGAACATTTTATATATAATGTTAATAATAACGACGATGATAAGAAGAAAAAAAAAAAGAAAAAGAAAACGAAAACGTCAAATACCCCAGTAACATATGTTGCACAATTAATGGTAGGGATGCATAAATATGGAGCAACATGGGATACATCCTTCTTATATAAAATTTTCCTTGAAAAGTTATCATTGCATGTTGAGAAAGTAAAATCAAAAAAAGAATTATCAGAAATTACAATTAACTTTCAATTTTTCATTGAACTGTATCATACATATTATTTACTAGATCCGTCTAAAACCGGATCTTATTCCGTCCTAGGATTATTTCAACAAGACAAATTATTAAAAACGATGCTGAATTCGGATGATTCATATGTATACAATGAACAAGATAAAGATCGTCCACAATTTAATATATTGAAGCAATATTGTGTTCGACATATTGATGTTTTTAAACGTCACGCAGAGTCAACGACAAGTGCTATGATTAATGGAGATGATGTAGCTGATAGCATTAAATATGAAATATCAATCTTAACGACCTTTTTACGAATAAATCATGAATTAATTAGTCATGAGGAGATTTTATTGACTTTATCATTAATGTTAAAATGTATTAAAATATCCAAGATACGATTAGAATCAAACGTTTTCAATGTTGGAGATAGTTCCGTAGGTGAAAAATATAAAACAATATTGGATGAATCAGTAAACTTTATAATAGAATTGTTGCAAATTTATAGTGAATTAAGGCAAATAGATGTAGTTTTGAAAATGTTTCTGAATGTCCCGGAAAAATACAATTCAATTGAGAAACGTGACAGTATTGTGGAAGATGGTGAATTATTTTCCAATTTATTTTTGAATGTAAGATTTTTAAATGCGTTAAGTAAGCAATTTGCACTATGTCTTCCGGCTAAATTACCTAGTTTATGGAACATTTTGATTATGTCATATAAAGACAACGCGAAAAACAAGTCAAATGGAAATAATTACATAATTGTGCAATTAACCAGTAAATTTCTCTACAAATTGTGTTCATCTGGAAGTATTGCATCACATAATAGCGTTAAATTGTCACATGATGCTTTAGATTTAATAAGGTATTTGTTGAAGGAGGATGATAGTACGATTAATTTCACTGAAAACAATTATTCTGTCTTTGAAGTATTAGATGCATTGATTTTCCTATGCCAACGTGCATATAGATATTTGCCAAAAGAAATCGATCAATTTAGTAACAATAATCTTTTAAATAAGGCACCTTCTGTAGCGTCGTCGCATTTGATTACATTAGATATCTGTAAAAACATTTCGTCTCTTGTTAAACCATTTTGTAAAATTGGTATATCCCTAAGTAATAAACAACGTTATATTTTGTTGAAGCTTTTGTTGCGTTTAATTTCAATATATCATTCAGCAAAGGAAGATTATAATGTAGCCATTAATGACATTACTGTAGAAGGTGACAAAAGTAAAAGTCATATTGAAAAACATACCTATTGCATCGAAGAACTCAATAAATTATCTAATGTTGTCATTGAAATGCATTTAGCCGTATGCGATAATGATATATTATCTTCTGTAATATTTTCTGGTAGTGTAGATGATATCGTCACTGGCAACAAACTTGTTTTTGATAATATATTCTTACTATCGAAATATTGTGATCATGACTATATGAATAGATTTGCAAAATTTTGGCTTCAGTTGTTCATAACATATATTAGCAACAAGGATACGCTTTCTATTATTGAAAGCCATACCAGTTTTATAGCAGCAAATGTATTTGAATCTAATTCATTGCGTAACTGTATAATGAATGAATTGTATAAACAAATGGATACAAGAATCAAAATTATGGAGTCTAGTGGTGGAAAACGACAAAAAAAAAGACGAAAGATGACTAAACATAATGAAAGCAAGAACAACGATGATCCAAGTTATGCCTCATTATTGATTTTATTCAATAGTATGCCTACTGAATACATTTCAATGGAATTAGCACCAAATTTCTTGCATTTTTTTATAAACTCGTTAGCAAACGGATCATTAAACGATGGAGATTTTCAAGTATCAACGTTAAATGCTATCTGCAAATTATTATCGATAATGAAGACGGAAGAGCTTGTCAAAATTCCATTGCATGAGATAAAGACACTATTGTATTTACCGACAACCGCTAAAGTAGCTGCAAGGGGCGAAAATAACAACATGACGTGGTTAGCAATATTAACGAATCGATTGCTTAACAGTATAATTATAGCAGACGATATTTTGCTTCAAGAAAAAACTGAATCAAAATATATAGCAATTTGTAATATTTTATGTACTACCACTACGACAAATAATTTAATATCAAGCGGTAAATATGAAAATTTGGAAATTTTCTTTAATTGTACTAATGAAGTTTTACTGCAAAAATTTTTGACTCATGTAATGAATTATGATGAGGCGGAACAAGAAATGATGGACGGCGATGAGGATGCTAATGATGAGGAAGTGCCACCACCATTGGAAAATATTATGTTTGAAATGGATGATGATAAAGATATGAAAAAAACACAAGACTTGTATATTCGTATCGTACAAATTGTTATAAATGCAATTCAACTGCTAGACCGTTTAATGTATAATTTAAATCTAAATGATATCGATTATCATGACTCAAATGTCTATAAATTACTTTCGCCAATATTAGATTATTACGAAATAATTACACGATGTGAGAAGTATTTTGAGAAACACAAAGGGTTTAAAGTTTACGAACCAAAATCATTAAGCGCAGTTCCAAGCGCATTGAAACATGTTTTAAAGAATAATAACAATCCAAACGGTGGGAATCGTTTTGTAAAGAATTTTTTAATTAGGGTGACAAACAGTATGTTGCGCTTCAAAGGGGTCGACTCAAATTTATTTGTATCCATTTTCCAAAAGTGCTTGAGTATTAGCAATAATACAACTGGCAATATTGTATGCGTAGATGTGTTATTTCTTGAAGAAGCTGTACAGAATATAAGTGTTAATTGCATCAAAGATGATGGTGGTTATACATTTGATCGAATCCTAAATATATTATTAGACTCAATTTTAAATGACAATGTAGCTTCTGTAAGTTTCAAGGCTCTTGAAGTTTTCATTGAATACTGCGAAGAGGAATGGAAATATATTGTAATTGCAAACCATTTGCCAACTATCATTAGAAATATTGGCATATATGTTGATAAGAAAATAACAAATGTAACAAGCTATAATAATGACGATGAGCAACATCCTGGCAAAAACAGTGAAAATAACTACAATTCTAGTAATTATGATGAAATTTTCAATATTTTAATCATATTATGCCAACGTAATAAAAAAATATTGATTTCATCAAGTGCATGTACATGTATTTTATATATTTTAAGTAAAAATATTTCATCATGGGCAACAGATGATAATACAAAGGTAGACAAAGGGGAAAACATTCATGTAAAGTTTGTTAAATACATGAAATCTATGTACAAATTGCTTATGACGCTATTTCAATCTCGTAGTAGGGCATTGTATCAATGTGCCGGGCATATTGTCAGCTTATTGAATGCAACAATTCACGAAATCTTCATTGTATTTAATCGCAAAGATAGTAGTAATCAGATAGTGGTAGATAGTATTGATAGTAATGACGATGAAAATGTTTCATCAAAACAACTATATACCGAACATTTTTTTGCTAGTATGAGATATCTACGACGTATATACGAGGAAATAGCTAATCATGCAACAGTTTTTCGACATTTTGTGCCATATTTACTATCTTCTGTTTTTAAAGAAATGAAAAGCTATGGGATCACCATGTGGACATCTGACGTAGATTTGAAAGAAGGTTTGTATTTCTTATTTAATATATGCACAGAACATGAAACAAGACAAATATATGCAAGAGAAGATAATGTCGGTAGATCTTTCTTTACAAAATTCTTTGATGATTACAAAAAATCAAAGTACAGTGGAATTGTGTAACTATGATATGCATATCATACTTTAAATATTATCGTGTATAATATATAAAATGTTCTCTTACTCATATATTATATAAATTTCTTTTACTCTTTACTCCCGTTCATTAACATCTCAAATCAAAAATGATTTATAAAGTTTTAGTAAAAATTATTTAGTATTCAAAAGATTGTTCCTCTGTCTGTGATTCAGAGTTAGACGAAAGAGATACTCCTTCATAAAGTTGTAAATCACATGGTTTAATCAATCTAAATGTTTTTGTATTGTGTATAATATATATATCATACGAGTAATATTTTTTTAAGTTTTTTAAATCAACATAATTACGAAAACACCGTAATCTCTCTTCTTCTTCTCTCTCTCTCTCTTTTTTTTTTACATGTGTGTGTGTGTGCTCTCCTCTTCTTTATATATATATACTCTCGTACATGTATTATTTTAGTAATATCATACTTCATGCATTTATATATATTTTATATTAAATATTTATTTTTGTAATTTTTACATTTTTAATATCATACAAATAAAAATAAATACTTTATACATATATGACTATAATAGGAGGAGAACATTATCTTGGTAGGGCGATCTTATGATATATTTTATATTAAATATTTATTTTTGTAATTTTTACATTTTTAATATCATACAAATAAAAATAAATACTTTATACATATATGACTATAATAGGAGGAGAACATTATCTTGGTAGGGCGATCTTATGCTTTTGGTAAAGTTAAATCCATATATTTCATTTCAATGGTTGAGCCACTTTCCCATCTTGCTGATGTTAATGATACAGGATAATTTGATTCAAGTAATGTTAACCCTTCTTCTGCACTATATTTAAATTTCCATGAATATTTTGTACAAGGTTGATCTTGCATTTCAAACTTTTGATATTCACCTTCACCATCTACAACACCTTCCAGGCTCTGTGTCTCACATTGACAAGTAATTTCGACAGTTGGTTTCGGTGGTTCCTCAACTTTAGCTTCTGTTTCTTCTCCACCTTCAGTTTTACCTTCCTCGTCACCACCTTCAGTTTTGCCTTCATCACCACCTTCTTCGCCACCTTCAGTTTTTTCTTCTTCTTTTGTTTCTACTACTGGTGGAGCTTCAGGTTCACCTTCTGCAATTGTCCAAGTACCTTTAAATACAGTTGTATTTGAAATCCATGTACCAGCGAATGGTGCTGTTGCAGATGGCAAGAAACATGATTTATGCGAAAATTCAAATTTCGAACCATCTTCTTCATTATTAGTTAATGAAAATTTATAGTGGTTACCTTCTTTATCTCCACTCGGATTTGAACCATAAGAAGTACAAACTTCTTCCATGGATGGTAAATTACTAACTTCTTCGACGGTTTCTTCTTCTTCAGCCATTTTGTCTTTTTCTTTTTTCTCTTCCTCCTCTTTTCGCTAAACTGTTTTGCTATATTACGTCTTGGTATTATAGAATGATGTATATGTAAAATTATATATATATATATATATATATAAATCTATTTTCTTTTCTTTTCTTTTTGGTGTAAATATGTATAATATGTATTTCTTGGCATATGTGCAACAACTCCTGCGCGGTTTTAACGAATTTATTTGTTGGGATGTTGAGAATTTAGCTGGTTAGCTGGATAATAGTGGAAGGTTAGCCAGGATTACCAGATTTTAGTGCTGTGTCAATACTATCCATAGCTTAGGAGGCTCACATCACCTAGTAGTCCAGCCAAGATAATCTGGACTTCACCATATTTTAGCAAAATTCCCTATTTTTTAAGGAAATTATTCATAAATGGTAACAAATAAGTTGTATGAGATATATATTTCATTATAATATGTGTTATTTTAATAGTAGTCTAGCCAAGATAATCTGGACTACACAATATTTTAGCCATATTCCCTATTTTTTAAGGAAATTATTCATAAATGGTAACAAATAAGTTGTACAAATCCTTAGTATACTAAAAAACATGCCTATCAGTTAAAATAATTAAAATTAAATTAAAATAATAATATTTTTTAATTGTTAGGTATGGTTTTTAGTATACTAATATATTTTAACGTATAATAATGTAAATATAGTTTATTATTTGTACTTAATTAATTTATGTCCAAAGAATAATATAATTTTAAAATAATATAATTTGACACATAAATATCAAGTACAAAAATATCACTAAAATTGATATATTATTTATGAAACAGATATAAGAAAATACTTAAATGGAAAATGATGATATTTTATCGGATGATTTTCATCAAAAAAAAAATAAATTTTTTGATCAAGGCAAAAATAAATAGGTACTCCTGCAAAATATTTTGGCAAAAAAAAATTGCCCGCCTAGGGCTTGACGAGATAAGCACTTTTGCAGAAGGAAAAGTTGTGAAAATTTTTTTTGGCTTCACAATGCTGACACAAAAAAATGTCCAGTTTATCTTGGCTAGACTACTATTAATACGGTGTTAATCAAGTGTAAAGAAATGTCAATTTGTCCATTTTTTTCTTTTTTTCAATAATTTTTAAATATTTAAGGTAGAGTAACTATAGTCGAGCTTGACTCTTTAACGAAACACATATTTTTTATGATATAAATATTCGTATAAATTTATATATTATACACACGGTTCGTATTTAATTACACACACACCAAATTCACTTCATCTCCTCCACACTTTTATATACTAAGTTCGTATTTTTTTCTTATCATCTAATGCCATTACCAATATTTTATTACCATTATTATCTCTGGAAATTCTTGTGCCAACACGTTTATGATATTTTTTACGACTGATAGGACGTTTCCTTTTCTTCTTCTTTCCATTATTATTATCATTACCATCATCACTACTACTAGAATTATTCTGCTGTTTATTATATTCACCGATATATTTACTAGTTTCACACATTAAATTTTCAATTGTCATTAAACTCATAGTACCAAAAGTTGGTTTTTCATAATTAAAGTATTTCCAAATAATATCTTGCTTTGCATAGATGTTTTTTAACAAATTTTGTACATAATTCATATTTGCGCTTTGTTTCACTTCTTCTATATACAACAGATTTAATCCTTTTTTACATCCAGGCCCAGCAGGAGCTAGTTCATTTTCATCAAACAGATCTTTTCTTATGTAACCAATATCAACAGCAATTTGCCCTGCTATAAATTCTCCTATACCAGAAATTTTTTCAATTTCTTTAAATAGACCCATGGAATCTTTTGATTTTCGTATGTCATCCAAATGATGTTCAATTATATCGAGATTGGCAATACCGAATAAACAAATTTTTAAATTTGTCCTTTTTTTCACAATTTCTAGATGAATCTTTTCTTTAATTTTATCAAATAAATCTTTTTCTTTTTCATATGATGCATTTGATATTCGTATGCAACAATTTTTATTTGTACCATAGTATATTGGTAATCTTAAAATCAATTGTCGATAATATTCTCCACCGATTGGAGCTATTACATATGCACTATCGAAATACGTTGCAGCGCCTTCATATTGAAGCTGTTCTTCATATCCACATTCAATTGACTGAACATATTTAAGAGGAGTATATGTTGATAAATTTAACACTTGTGATACCTTTACAATTGTGTAATTATTATTTAATCGTCTAAAATTAATAGCATTAAAAATCAATTGTTTCACATTATTTTTCAAAAGATTTAAACACGATATAATAGTTCTTGATACATTATCATGTTCTCTATGTAAATTACAAAAACGTAGTTGTTGAAGAATAATATCTTTTGTCCATGGTGGTTTTAACTTTTCAATTTCTTTTTTTACATATATATTATATCGTTCATACGCAAAATAAAATGATAATTTCAAATTTCTTAAATTGAATTCTTTTAATTTCTTCTTGTTATTTTCCATATCGTATCTCTCTCTTTCATCTGCTATTCCTTCGTACTACATTTATATATGTTTGTAAATCAATTATATCCATTTTACATTTAGTGTATAATTCTAATAATAATAATAATAAAAGTTTCTTTAAGTACAAGTAGTTGAGTATGATGTACTTGGGGTATGTGCGTATTAAGTATATGTTGTTGTTTGTTGTTTTGTTTAAATTTTTTAAGAGATGTTAATGTGGGAATAGCAGAATTTCCGGATATTTTTGCATTATTGTTGTTGCAAAATTTATTAAAAAATATACACAGCATTCGAATAGCGATTGAATAGAATTGATGGAAAGCTAGAAAAGCTAGAAGTGGTATTATATGTTTGCATTTTTTTTATTTCCAGCATTTCTTCTTATAATTATCCCGAAATACTATACGAGGATTGAAGTTTGTATATTGTAGCACTATATGTACCACCAGGTATAATAAGAAGTTGTTTGAAGTAAAAAAAATAATTAATTGCGCAATAAAAAGATATTAAATTTTTACTGTAATAAATATATGTTGATTAGACAGAGTGCAGATGGTGTAAGCGAAGAGGCGAGGATCTCGAATATTATGTCGATGATAAAGCCGCCTGTAAAGATATAGTTATCTAATAGTGTGTATATTGATAACAAAATATATAAGTAATCATAAAAATGGCGGATTCCAAAACAGTTGCATCAAATTTATTATTATGGGTACAACAATATTTAAATGAGCCATTATATAATAAAGCAGTGAAAGTTACTAATTTTACAACTTCATGGAAAGATGGTATGGCGTTTTGTGCCTTAGTCCACTGTGCAAAGCCAAAAGCGTTTGATTTCACTGCATTAAACCCTACAAATAAAAAGGCGAATCTAGATTTAGCCTTTAGTGCTGCGAAAAAACACTTGCGAGTTGAACCTTTACTTGATTCTGATGATCTATTGTTAATGCAAAAACCAGATAAACGTTCAGTGATGACATATATCATGATGTTAAGAAAAGGTATTAATACTTCAAATATGATGTCACGTAGGCGAAAGAAAAAATCAAAACCTATAGTTCCAACAAAACCAAAATTAGTTGCGTATGATACCAGAAGCAAAACTAATGTTGTTACAAATAGTGGCACCGCCACTAAGAAACCAAACTTGGTTTTATTTGATACAAGAACTAAAAATATAAATACCAACAACATTAAAAACAACAGCAGCAGCAATAATAATAATAATAATAATAATAATAACAATAATAACAATAGTCTAGCATCCATAAAGAAAAAAATAGCAAGTAAAACAAGAAGACGAAGCAGTGTAGGCAATAAAACTTCATTAGGTCGAGTAACAACTACAAAAGCCGCAACAGTAACCAACGTGTCAAAAAGTAATCAAAATAATATGAAAAGTGTCATTAAAAAGCCATTACGACCACCGAAACCTGTCAAACAACGTGTAGTAGTTAAAAATAACAGCAACAATATCAAGAAAACCACTTTTTCTTGCCCCACTAAAAAACCATCTTTGCCTTCTCCTCCTCATTCTTCCAATGCTTTAAATGCCACAGTGGTTGTTGCTACCGCTGCAACAAATAGTAAGAACAAGAACAATAACGACGATGATGCAAATACGAAAAATCCTCTTACCAATAAGCAACAAAATAAAGTCCTGAAAGCAGGATGGCTTTTGAAAATGGGTAAATTTAATAAATCATTAAAAAATCGATACTTCGCTTTGCATGTATCATCATTATCTTGGTATAAACAAATACCTATATTGATGGACAAAACTATACGAAATTCATTGACAGAGGAAGACATTCTATTAGAAGAAAAGAAAATACAAGAGAGAAAAGATAATTGTCAAGGTCGAATTTATATAGTTGATATTACAGCTCTTAATATTGTAATAGACAAAGATATTTCAATAGAAAAGCAATATCAATTGCAAATTGTTTCAAAAAAGCGAACATTAAAAATATATGCATTGTCACCAGATTTGCTCTATGAGTGGAAAGATGAATTAAGTCAATGTATACGTTCTTTGTACAAAAACAAAAAGTTTTTATCACTGTCAAAAATTAAAAATGATTTCATTATCGTAGATGATACGGAAGAAGAAGGAGGTAGTAGTAGTGACAATGATGAAAATGGTAGCAGTACTAGCCATACTCGCAGTTCATGGAATAAACGTATAAAGAAATTAGGTACAACTGGCAGAACATCATCATTTAAGTTAGACGATGACAACGACAACGATGATTTTCCAAACGTACCTGCAATCAATAAACATACTGATGAACTATTGTCACTTATTCAAATTGTTGGATTCAATTGTGATTTATTATCATTTGAATTGACTAGGGTTGGTGTAGAAGAGGAAAATGGGATTTTAGCAATTATAAATTCTTTAACTAGAAAGCTAAATCATGCATGTGATATACATAAAGAATTACTTTCTGAAGCTAAAGCTCATTCATCTTATATGAGTAGCTTGCGAGAAAGATCTATAGAAAAATGGAAGAAAGCATCATCATCTTCGGGTACTATTATTGAAGGATATTTAAAAAAGTGTGATTTTAAACGTAAAACGGATGTTAAAACTTGGTATGCATTAAGAGGTGATGTCAAATATCAAACCAGATGGTTCGTATTGGAAAAAAGTACTGGAAAATTGAATTATTACAAAGAAAAGCCAGAAATAATACGAAAACAAAGACGTAACAGCCTTTTTCGTCGTAGTTCGAAAGAGATAAAACCAAAAGGCACTTTATCTTTAAAAAACAATGTTACCTTTGTTAGGAGAAGTGAAGCGCCGAAAGCACCACCATTTAGCTTTGACTTAGTCTCCCCAACAAATATATTTACATTAGTTGCAGGTTCCTTAGAGGAACAAATAGCATGGTGTACCGTTATGACACGAGAGTTAAAAAAATTAAATGTTTCTTAAAAAAGAAAATGCAAAATATGTAAACGTAATAATGACAAAAAAATATGTGTGTACATATTCATATATATAAACATGTACACACGCGTACAACAACTCCCTACTCCGTAATGTTCACTTCTGTTTGCACCATAAAATTACATAACAATTCAAACGCTTTCGCTTGATTCTCTGGATTTGCCAGGGCAGCACCACCATTTCTAATTTTAGCTAATTGTTGCCTACGTCTAAGACCACTTACTACTCTTGGTGGCGAAGTTGTTGGATTGGAAAATTCAGGAGGCATATCATTATCATAATCGTCATCATCTCTCTTTTTTATTATACCAGGGGTACGTGAATTACTACAATTTTTCCACCAGTAACTTTTCATATCTGACCAAGACATTCTCCTATCTTCCTCTCCTGTATTTAATAGGTTAATTGAATCACCAGGGAATAACGATTCTAAAATTTTATCTTCCTCAGTTGCATATTTTATAAAGGCATTAACATTTAACATGACGCTAGGAGGTGGTTTGGTTAGCAATACTATCGATTTATCATTATATTTTTCACCTTCATCTTCCTCATCTTCATCCTCATCTTCATCTTTACCCTTCGGTCTACCCCCTTCAAACCTTTTTAACAAACCTACTTTTCTACATATTAATAAAAAACATTTTTCTAAATACTGTATCGAATTTGCATCTGCAAGGACATATAAACGTTTCATACACAAGTTGGAAATATCTACTAAACGTGCCAAAAATTCTGCATATGATATACTTCTATTAGTACCAATTAAAAGCGTAAATGCATCTTTTTTCGTACATAAAACAGGTACCACTTTGAAATGTTTTAAAACTTTAAAAAATGATGCATGTGTCAATGTACTGGTCCAACGGGCTATTTCTGCAAATAGATCACGAGAACCAATGGGTTTATTCTGCGTTCGTGCAAAATGTGTAAAAACTTGTCTCAAGACACGATCAAATCGTACAACAATCGGGCTTATTGCTTCAGCAACATCTTTTGGCAAAACATCTTTACTCTTTTCATTTTCAACTACGGCTACGCTGGTCTCTTCCTCATCTGGCCCTGTGCTTAATCGCAGTAAACGCGCAGATGCTGGAACATCATCAACGTTAAAAATTGGCTTTGTCAATGCTTTATCTGATCTTGCAGATACAGACGGGGATTGAGACGTCGATCCACGACGTGTTCCTAATGTTAAGTCTTTCAATGGCAGTTTAAACATACCACCATCTTTCTTATTACTACCACGTTTAAGCGCATCGCTTCTTTTTTTGCTGCTGCGTTTTTTACTTCTACTACTGCTGCTATTATTACCACGCGGTGATTTGCCTTTCCTACTATCTTTCTCCGCTCTACTACGAGAATGCTTGTATTTACTAGATGATTGCGGGCGTGCTGGCTTTTTACTACCTGGGGTTAAAATTGGTTGCTTTTTCTTTTTTTTATTATTACGAAGCCTGGTATCAACTTCACTATCATCTGTACGATCCGTTTGCGATGTTGATGGCCTGCTACTTTTACCCTCGTCTACATCGTCGCTATCGTTCTTGCCTTCCGATTTGCTAGATTGACGATTTCTATACACTTGTTCCTCTGGTTCATCCGACCCAGCAATGCCTTCTCGCTCTATTGCCCATGCGTCTGCATCAAAGTCTTCCCCATCAAGCATCGCTTTATACCAACCTCTTAAACTTCTACCTCGTAACACTTGTGCTGCAAGTTTAGGATGTGAATCTTCCAAGACTCTCAGCGTAAATGTGCCAAGTTGCAAATTTTGACGACTCAAACGTGCCTTCTCTTCAATCATTTTAGCCTCTATTTCCAACTGCGCATCAATTGTACTTTCACTTCGTCTTAAATCTTCCTGCGTTTTAAACAATTCCTTTTGTAACCGAGTTATCTCCGCATTGGATTGCTGTATACGTTCTTCCATAAGTCTAAATCTATGTTGTTTCGGCGAGGGGGAACCATTGTGCTGGGGAGATAACATCGTTCCTTGCAATGGACCACCAATATTATTATTATTCACACCACGAGTTGGCGACATCCCACCATTATCATAATTGGCAATACGAGGACTACCTTCAGGTCCTGCCATTACGGTCGTTTCAGCGCCAGGTAAGCCATTTAAACAGGCTTGCAAACGCATGATTTGGCTACGTAATAAACGATTTTGATTTCTTAACGAGTCCGTCATTAAATCTCTTTGTCTATCGGATAAATTAGAAACAGATGATCTAAATGGCGTCGTTTCTCCAACTCCAGACGCCAGTATACGCTGCAAATCTTGCATTAATATTTTCTTAGTAGGAGGCAATTTATCTTGTATCAATGGATGTTCAGCGACACGACACTTTTCAATAATTTCATTCGCCGAAGCAAGTTCATTTTGTAAAGAAACTACCATAACTTTTAATAGTTGTGGAGGTAACATATCAAGTCTTCGTCTACGTAGTAATGGTTGATGTGCAAAGCGTTGTTCACGAAATCTTAATTTTTTATTTTCACGATCTAAGTGTTTCTGATCATTTGCTAAATTTTCAATTGATCCAAATGAAATTAAACTACGTTCTAACATCGCGCGCTCAGTCTCGTTTGTATCTAAACTTCTTATCCATGCTTTAACGTCTCCTGGTCTTGGTTTAGCTTGCATCAAATCGGCAAGTACTTTATTACTAGCACCTTGCGCCTCTTTCAATGCAACTGCTGATAAATCTATGAATTCCTTAGCGTTACCATTATTTGTTTTAAACAATGCTGGTGGAGCTTTTCTCCTTGATGGCGATGCTATTAAAGACTCCTCTTCATTAATACCACCGTTTTCTAACCTAGTATCGTCATCACTTTCCATATTTCGTTTTTAATTGGTTTTATATTTTATAATTATTGTATAGAATTTAATCTTTCTTATTTCACAAATTTTTTTGTATATCTATCTATCTGTCTATCTGTATATAAAGGTATCAACCTGCTTATTGTCCTATCACGATATACAATCAAACGAAAAAACTTAAAATTAATATATAAATAAATCAAGGAACAGAGATAAATTAAATAAAATAGTACTAATGATTCTATAAAACCACTTTCTGTTTTTCTTATAATAATTGTATATATATTTATTTTTGGAGATGTATGTATGATGTATTATTTTTAATACCAACGTCTATATGCTACAATATGCAAAGCCCACACAGCAAGAGATAGGGTGTTTTGATTTTATTATCATTATTAGTAATAGAAATTAACTCTCAAGGTACATTTGTACACAGTGATCTAGGAGGGCACATTGTTACTAATCAAATTAAATATCCAAATGTTAATTGGCAATATGCTGAGCCGACGGATACATTGATCAAAACGGAGGAAACGGGATTACAGCAAGAGGCAAAAGTAGATACAGAATTTTTAAATTTAAGACAACAATTAGAAATTGTACGTTCATCTGCATCTATTGATTTAGCACAATCAGCATATATTGAAATTTTAAGACAATTACAATCTAAAACTGAAAAAGCCGGCCTGGATGAATTATTACAATTGCATCCGGATGTATTGGCTGTCCGCATAGATAATTATCCATATGAATTCATTGCACCGTTAACAAGTATCAGTTCCAGAGGTGTGGATTATACACAAGAAGTTATATTTGATCCATGCCGTAACAAACCACATGATTGTTGCTTCGATAAATATGGTACACCCGAATATTACGATATTAGAACGCAAGAAGTATACTATGCTGATCGTAAATTAGTTATTTTTCCATTCAGAAGACTTCCTGATGATCTCAAAAAAGTCCAATTAGTTGGTGGTAGTGACGGGGTATGTTTATCAAATTCTACTACTGGAAATTTAGACAGACGAACAAAAGTGGCATTGCCTGATGGAAATAATACATATGAGATGATATGGAACGATAAAACATGTGAAGACCAATATATGTTGAGAAAATTGTCACCCGTAATGCCTGATTGTTGGGATTACAATGAATCAGTTAGTGCTACAACAGTAGATGAACGAAATCACGTTTATGCACATATACATGATGATAGTAAACACATTGATAGCATAACCATTGCCTTCTCGTACAATGGTTGGATTGTAGCTTGTGCGGGTGAATATGAAGGAAGTCCTAAATGTGGTACTTATTTAGAGATCCACGTTCCCGGCGATGCACGTATTGTATCAGAAAAGCGATTGCCAGGTGGTTTAGTTGGAATAACATTTTTGTATCGTCATTTACATCGTCATCATTCGTTCCTGGACTCTTACGAAGATGTGGTGGGATATACTTTTTTGTTTTCGACATGTTTGTATTGTATATATGGACGATAAATCGTATATGTAAAAATTGATTTGATCGAAATAATAATATGTCGTCTTTGTTTAAACTTGATATGATTTTTGAAAAATTATTAAAAAATATCGATATGTAAAACGTATATTAATTGATCGTTTGAATATATATATATATAATATCAACAAATATAAAAAGAATAAAAAAGGAAAGGATATTGTATTATTATAGAAACAGTTGAAAATGTTACAGAAGACGATATAGAAATGTTTGCACTAGAGTATCCTAGAATAAAGCAAATCAATACCCTACGTACACAAATAATGTCCTCAACTAAAGCATGTAACAGAATACACCCTGGAAATAATAGAGGAAGAGTAACTTTAAATAGTATGCAAAAAGAAGAAGTTAAAAAACAAAGAAAACGCGACAATTTTTTCAATAGTCAAATTAATACGGAAGAAGAAGCAAGGCATTTAACTGTCTTAAAAGAATATCAAAATATTAGGAAAATAAGACGAATGAAAGCAAATGAAAGAATATTCAATGATTATGGACAGGCAATTGATTTAGAAATTGTATTAAATTCCGAAGGTAGATATATATGTAACAAAATAGAAGATGACGATGATAGTAATAATAATGGTATGACAATGAAAGGTAAAAAAACAAAAAAGAAGCGGACAAAGAAGAGGATATAATGGGAAGTGTGTAAAACGAGGGTTTTATACTTGATGTTGAACACATGTTTATAATTATTATCAACAAAAGTGTTAAAATAATATACAAGTCGTATATATAGGTTACGTAATATATTAAAAAATTAATTAATAATCCACTCACAATGGTTGTTTAAATTAAAGTAATGATAATAGTGTAAACGTTTTATTTCTGTTTTCTTCTTTTTTTTCTCTTCCCGGCAAAATGCAAGCAAAAACCGGCCCCTATACCATATCTCAACACAAAAATTTGATGAAAAAATTTAATGATGAGCACATGATGATGACAAAAAAATGTACCCAATCAAAACCGTTTACACAAACCAAAAAATGATACAATCAAAAATGTAGAACACACACATGTACACACATTTGTGTTTATAAACACAACGATTTACATTAAATATACACACATTCCACATATATATATATAATAAATATATTATAATATACATATATTATGTTCTATCAAACGATGTATATTTTAACTGTTTTGATTTTATTATCATTATTAGTAATAGAAATTAACTCTCAAGGTACATTTGTACACAGTGATCTAGGAGGGCACATTGTTACTAATCAAATTAAATTTCCAAATATCGTCATCATTCGTTCCTGGACTCTTACGAAGATGTGGTGGGATATACTTTTTTGTTTTCGACATGTTTGTATTGTATATATGGACGATAAATCGTATATGTAAAAATTGATTTGATCGAAATAATAATATGTCGTCTTTGTTTAAACTTGATATGATTTTTGAAAAATTATTAAAAAATATCGATATGTAAAACGTATATTAATTGATCGTTTGAATATATATATATATATAATATCAACAAATATAAAAAGAATAAAAAAGGAAAGGATATTGTATTATTATAGAAACGTATTTGAATATAATGATAGTAATACGATAAAAGATGTTTTGAAATCTATCTATCACTCGTGTTTATCTCTCTCTCTCTCTTTCTATTTTTTCTTTTTATTCTTCATTGAAATGTGTACTGTATATATACTATTACATGTAATAATATTATAAATGACATCGACAAAAAGACGACGGATCACAATTCCCGCGGGGGCAGTCGTGCATAAATTTACCTTAACCTTTTTTTAGTTTTTACTCCGCGGTCGTGCAGTCGTCGCTAAAAATCAAATTAGTATTCTTTAATGAATTTAACTATATGCCACTTGCAATTTGATAGGGCCCATTCTAAATTAATAAAATAATAATAAAAAATAAATTTTTTTTTTTATAATAAATAATAGTGCAATACTTGTGCACTTCTTACTATTAATAGAATTAATGAATTTGTATTTATATTAATATATATCTACAAAAATATTATATATATACATTTGTAAGTACTTAGTTGTTGTAAGAAACAATTTCCTTTTTATGGCTTAATTGAATAATCATTATATTCTATTGATATTGTTGTTTATATAATTAGACACACACACACACACACACACACACACAGAGAGAGACAAATATACTATTAGGAACAAATATGCAATTCACTGCATCAACGACTAATGCTACGACTACTTCAAACCATATGCCAACAAATAGTGTATGGGGAAGAAAACGAAATATTGATGATTTATTAGTGAAACTATCAAATAACTCTGCCAATTTTTCATCTTTAAATATTATGTCCACACGTACTATAAAGACTGAAGACATCGTCAAGTTACAAGATATCTTAATAAATAAAAATGACACGTTGACTGAATTATATGCATCTGGGCATTCGCTAGATTCAACTGCGATTGAAATTTTTGCAACGATATTAGAAAACAATAAAAAGTTAAAATTATTATCTATTGGTAATGTTAACTTTGGTAATAATAATTTATCAATTTTATGTAAAGGACTCGAACGAAACAACGGGTTAGAGACACTTGATTTAGAATACAAAGGGTTAAATGGTAAAGTAGACGCAGAAAATCTTTTTATGAATTTAACGAAAGCAATCAATTCACCAAGTTCCACGATGGAAAATATTAACTTGAGTCGAAATTCACTGTATAATGAAGGTTTATTGAAGTTAACAAATGGTTTAATAACGAATGGTGGTATTGGAAAATTAAACTTTATAAGTTTATGTGATATTGAATGCAGTGGTGGAAAAGGTATTGTACCTTTTGGAAATGCTTTGGTCAAGTCATTTAATGAAAAAAAAAGATTTGAAAATGTGAATGAATCATCGGAAGAAAACGACGAAAAGAAAAGAAATTTCTTGAAATTAGATTTATCAAGAAATTTATTGTTTGGATCTGTTGGTTGTAGTGCCTTTATTTCAACGGGAATTTTAAATGTAGTTAGCGAATTAAGTTTAGATGGTTGCAATATAGGAAATTTAGGATTAGATACCATTGCAAGAGCATTCATTTATAATGGCATTGGCAATGAAAGCAAAATCATGTTAAATAAATTATCTATACGTGGAAATAATATTACATCCATTGGAATCTTAAATTTGATCGATGCTTTATTATGTAGCAAGAACATTATATCAGATTTAGATTTTGGCAATAATAAATGTGGCGATGAAGCATTTCATAAATTATTTTATCTGAATGGTCTTAAAAAATTGTGTTTATTAGGCAATGGTATTAATGACGATAATATTTATAATTTGGAACAACAATTAGAGAACAATAATGATGGTAAGAATACTACTGCTACTAATACGAGTACTTGTGCTCTTGAATATTTAGATTTATGTGGCAATGATATAACAGACGTTGGATCAAATATGTTATGTAATAGCTTTGTCAATAATATAATTCAAACGAATAATGATAATAACGTAGTGAAAACGTTAGTGCTTGGATCGAATCCTGGTATTTCACAAAATGGCATTGCAGCTATAGAAGAAATAAATAAGAATTATTCACAGAATATACGCGTGTTATATGATATTGGAGCTAATAGCAATAATAACAACAGTAGTGAAACTAACGCAACAACAAATGATCGCGGAAATAATGTTTCCTCGACAGCTGTTGAAGATAAAAAAAGCACGACAAAACCATTTACATACTATCTAAGTCCATATGAATCGTCACGCGTTGAAAAAGCAATAAATGATAATTTTACTGATTTGTTCGAAAAATCTGAGAATATATATGACAATCATAATAATAGTGGCGACGAGGAAAAACAAATTACAAAAGCAAAAGGATTAGATTTCGTATGGATACATACTTTATCAAAAGAAAATTATGAAATACGGATGTCAAGTACGGTATGTAGTCAAATAGCAGGAATTGATGTTTTAGAAAATAAAGCAAATTTAGCATTATTGTGCCAAGATTTAACAGAAGCTACAACTTTAGAAAGTTATGTTGTACATGGTAAGGACCAATTTTTAAAATGGTGCAAGGGAGAGCAACGAAAAATGAAAAAATGCATTGAAAATAATGAAAATTACAACGATGGCTGGATAGCGAAAGATTCAACAGCTAATGGTGGAGAAGGCTTATATCAATTTACCATTAAAAATGAAAAGTTCTTACAAAAAGTGCAAGATCAAATTGATGATGCGACGGAATATGTAGTGCAGCGCTATGTAAATAAACCATTATTGTGGGAAGGAAAATATAAATTTCATTTCCGTGTATATTGCGTATTAAATGCTAATATGGAATTTTTTGCATATAGAAAAGCATTTGCTCATGTTTGTAATAAAGAATATATTGATATTAACGAGGAAAGCGATGAATATGATCCCGAAATACATATAAGCAATGTTGCAGCGAATATACACGATGAAAGTTATTTTCATAATTATCCTACAGTTGACTTACCGACAGAATTTCCAAATTTGTGGTTAAAAATGCAAAACACAATGAAAAGTATAATACGTAAAGGCTCCACATTTATGCAATATCAAACATCAGAAAATAACTTCATGTTAATAGGTGCGGATTTCATACCTGATGCAAATGGTAATATATGGCTATTAGAATTGAATTGTCCACCTTGTATGGCAGCTTACCAGGGTGCAGATGAGGAGGCTTTGGAGTCAAATAAATTTGAACAAGCTATACGACCACTAGTTTCTAGCGTAGTACGCGATGTTATCAATGATTTTGTAATACCAATATTATATCGAAAAACATATAAAATGAAGGATACGATTGATCAACAACATTTTATTTATGGACGCAGTGGCAATTTTATGCATTTAAATGACGATGATGATGTAATTAATAAATTTAAACCGTCCATAGCTAATGGGGCGAAAGATTTGTCAAAAAATACATTGAGTTGGAAAGTTTATAAATGGCGGATGGGAAAACGAATGAAGAAGATGATGAATGCATAAAACAGGAGAGAGTTACTAAAACAAAGTATTACACGACGGCCTATATATAATAATGTTATTTGGCCAGAAAAGTCCTCTCTCAGATAAACGGGGCCATATGCACTTATATATATATGATATTATAAAAAAAATGAATTTTTGATCTCAGACAAATATTATTAATTAATGCCAATAAATTAAAAAAATATTTTTTTTATAAAAACTCTCCTCCCATTTTTCCCCAGTCTCTCTCTGTCTGCAATTCCCTCTCTACTACACACAACACCACTAAGTTTATAAATGGCGGATGGGAAAACGAATGAAGAAGATGATGAATGCATAAAAAAGGAGAGAGAGTTACTAAAACAAGGTATTACACGACGGCCTATATAATATATATAATGTTATTTGACAATATGTACGGCCAGAAAAGTCCTCTCTCAGATAAACGGGGTCATATGCATTAATATATATATTTTAAAAAAGATGAATTTTTGATCTCAGACAAATATTATTAATTAATGCCTCAATAACTTAAAAATATTTTTTATAAAAACTCTCCTCCCGTTTTTCCCCAGTCTCTCTCTGTCTGCAATTCCCTCTCTACTACACACAACACCACCTCTCGCTTTTACAAACGACGTACTGGCCTTTGCGCTGAACGAGGAATTTCTCTTACACTATTACGACTACCTCTACCAGCATCAAGGTCTGGAGCTATAACTCTGGTTTGATTCAAAGCTTCTGGGGCCCTATTTTCCACATTTTCCACGCCTCTTCGTGCGATATCAGTCAAATTTTTTTGTGTTGGTATTGCAGCATCGATATCGTTTATTAAACGATTTGATTTATTTAATAATTCACGTTCTTTATTAATTTCGTCTTGCTTGATTTGTTTATCCATCTCACTATCTGTTGCAATTTTTTGAGTTGCATTTAATTTGGATTTATTGGTGAATTCTTTGAGTTCCTAAAGCTTTCAACCACTGATAACATACCATCAAACCAACTACGATTGTACATGAAAACCAACTACGATTGTACATGGTGATTTAAGAAGTGCAAATGTTATGTTCCCGAAGGGTAATATGGATCGTAATGCACGTTGTAGCATCATTGATTGGGGTGGAATTATGCAAGGTAAAGGTGTATTTGATGTTGCATATTTATTAGGTACTGGAATGTCAGCAAAAACAAGACAAGAAAATGAAATTAAAGTGTTACAACACTATTATTGTGAACTGGATGCAGCAGGTGCTAATTTAGAACAATATACATTTGATGATTTAGTACGTGATTATAGAATTTGTTTATGGTTAGCTGCTGCATTATATGCAATACCAAATATATACGATCGTGGTACATTAACAGATGAAAACGAAGAGGCGGCAGATGAAGTTCGTAGTACACTCAGAAAGAATTTACAGCCGATATTAGAAGAGGAAGTGCGTTATATGAAGATGTAATCAAATTGTCAAATCGGCCACAAAAATGTCAAATATTGTCAAATCGTATCCAGGGAGAGATGTGTGATACACTTTGTTGTGTGCCTTATCTATAGTAGTGTAAAATGTATTTTATGTCTATTTAAATTCAGTATATGTGGAAAATATAATTTTTTCATAGAAATCGGAACCGAATAACTGAATGGGAAACAAATAACATATATATATCTACACGCTATCTAACTAAAAACAATTTTATTTTTACATAAGATATATCATACTCGTATATAGATAATAGAAATTTATATATATGATACGTATAATATATGAGTAAGAGAAAATTTTATATTATATATCTAGATTAATAGAAATCGACAACACTAAAAATTATTTACTACGTGGACCGCCTCGTAGCTGGTGGAGCCGGCAAGGCCTTCCCATTCTCGTCAGCATATTTTTTGCACCCCGGTTGTTCGATACGAACTGAATCATCATCCCTTATACACCACTTGCGATTGTTCGCTTCTACCTGTTCTAACGTTAGCCTTTGTTCTTTTTCCTGAGCTTTCTTCAACTCTTTCTTGCGCGTTATAATTTTTTGAACCAGTTCTTCGCAATCTTCTTTTGAAGCCGATGTAAAAAAACTACCTTCAATTTCTTTAATTTCAGCTTGATTTTCAGAATTGTCACAATAATCCTCTCTAAGCTTTTTAGCTTGTTCAACTCGGTTTCGCTTCTCCTCTGCGGCTTCAGCTTCCTTTTCCTTTCTTGCTTTTTCTTTTATTGTTGTCCTTTTGTTGTAGTTTTTATTCATCCAATAGCACAGTTTTACACATGACCCCACAGGAGATTTGATACTTCGCTGTGCTTTTTCACAAGATTTTATATTATAAAGTCTATTTTTTATGTCGCAACGATATGACGATTTGGAATTTTTTACTTCATCTGGCGTAGCTTCACTAAATGCCTTCGTGCAAGGGCCGTTGGCACTCGGGCCGCAGGTTCTTTCAAGTTCACCTTCCTTGTGCGGATCAGGCTCTTCTTTTGTTAACTGAGCTAGTTTTTTATTAATCTCGCCATAGTATCGACAATTTTTGTTGCAACCTTGATCACTTAAATCATATCCACAGATATATGTATTTTCTTTAGATTTACATCCCCATGGTCCATCGAACAACTCGGTTCGTAATTTTGCAATGTCGTTTTGCGTTGCAACACGTTTTTTATCATTTTCAACTTGTTTTTCATGTGTTTGGCTTTTAGTACTTTTTTTTTCAAGTTCTAAATAATTTTCTTCAACACAATTCTGTCTACACTCATATTTGTCTAGTATTTCACTTATTTTTTTGTATTTCTTTCGAAGGTCTTCAACTTTAGATTTCTCCATTTGCTCTCCATTATAATCTTCTTTGTTAGTGAGTAAACTATCTACATCAGTAAGTATACGACATCCCTTATCGGCATCTTGACCTGCTTCGATCATATAATCTTTTAGTGTCTCCACATCCGCTTCGGATGTAGCATCCACTTTGTAAAGTGCAGGGCATCCAAATAAATCTGGGTTTGAAATGTAATTATATGCATTATTATTTGTTTCCTGTTCGGGTTCCTGGTCTGAATTTCCATCTTTTGGAGCACATAAACATGCACCATATTCATGTTTTCGTTTACTATCCCACATCCTTTGGCGTTGAGCCTTTAACGAATTATCTACTACATCTTTAGTAAAAACTTTTCCTACCGTATGAGCCAAAAACTGTCTTGTGAGTGACAAAATTTTTGTCATTTTTTCATTGCCTGGCTTCTCTGACATATAGGCTGCATACCAATTGTTTACCATTACGGCCCCAGCTTCACAGGTTACAAACGCTACTGCGGCACCACTACCAGCAGATGCTGCTGTTACTGCTGCTGTACAAATAAATTTAAACCCAATATCAAGCAATTCATCAAGAAGACCAGTAGTCCGTGACTTTATAAAAGTATTAACTTGTCTAGCTACACATTCCTCATTAGTTTCAAGTACTGGCACTTTTATTTTCTTGTGACTTTCTTCATCTTCTGCTTCAGCCCCCGATTTACAACCTGGGAGCTCTTTCCGTAGATGGTCTTCGCAAGGACATTCTTTATCTTTAAAATATTTTACAGATGAGGTTTTAAACACATTATATACTTCTGCTATGTTTGCCAAAGTTTTTACAATGGGTATTTTTTTTAGAATGCCACTGAACTTTTTTGCAAGCATGGTTAATTTTTCCACAAATTTCTTTACTTTATCTCTGATATTCTTAAGTCGTGGGCTCTCTTTATATTTCTTAATGGCCTTATCGATAATTTTATTAGCTTTGTCTTTTGGTAATTTTTTTTTTAGAGCATCAAAACAAGTTTCAGCATTCTTTAATAATTCTTCTGTCACTCTCATTGCATCTTTACTTTGATCAATAATTTTGACTATTGATAGATCAAGACCCTGATCCAAATCTGTATCCGAAATTTCCTTAAATTTTTCTACTGCATCCACGGATCCACCGTACACACTAGCGCAAGCAGCTATTGAGGTACCTTTTAATTGATTCATTATGCTTCCTATCTTTTTCAAAGCCTCTATAATATTTTTTAATGGTTTTGGTAAATCTTCTTTTTTTATTAACTTATTAGTTATATCCAAAACCCCTTTTAAACAGGGTACTGCCTTTTTGACGATCGCAACTGCATCTAGTGTATCCTTTCCTATCATTGTCTGGCATTTTTCAATTGATTTAGAAATGTCTTCAATAGGTTTACTAAGTGTTTTTATTGTTCCTGTTAGTTTCTCTGGTAGTATGGTGATTTTATCAATGTTACTTTTTATAGCCCCTGAACAGACTTTTACATATGATACTACAGTTTTAACACTTTCTTGAAACCCCTCAGCTTTAAATTCAAAATCATCAAAACGTTCATCTGTATTGCATTTTTGAACAATATCAGCAACAGCATCGATATTTTGTTTTAATTTTCCCCATTTTTCTGGTAGTGCTTTGTTACATTTTTTAATGGCCTTTGCTGCCATTGGACTAAATATTGTAGTAATTATATTACCATTATGGATATTTTGTTGTTGTCGCCTTGATGTTGATAATACTAAAGCTTTTTCTTCAACTGCTATCTCATTTTGTAATTGTAGAAATGAAGTGCTTTCTGGTTGGCCACCATTAAAAATGTTGAAAATATCCTTGCATGCCTTAAAAACATCGTTTACTTTTTCTACAGCATCATTCATTTTTTTAAAAAAGGTATTAACACCAGCAGTGCTATCATCCTTACTCGTTTGACGTATGGCTGTACTACACGTCTCAATATCCGTTATAGTTTGTTTGATATCACTAAAGATATTGTCTTTGGAAACATGTTCATGAGCATATATTTGAATGAACCTTTGACCTACTTTTGTCGGACTTTGCCCGGTTGAACCAAACAAACTTTCAACTTTTGTCATAATCTTTGTGCAATCTTGTATAACCTGGTCTACCCTTGTTAAAATTGCCTGTAGAGGTATTAATTTTTTAAATGTTATCGACCTGACACACTTCGTAATTGTCTTAGATGATTTTACAATTGTACTGACTATTGAAGTTTGGGCATTGTCATTGGAAAACAATGTTGCAATATCTTTGCATTTATCTACTACTACGGTAATTCTTTTTAAAAAAATAACAATCTTACTCATTTTCTCCTTTAATTTTTCATTCTTGCTATTTCCTATTTCCCCAACACAACCCTTGGTATCTATCAACGATGTTTGAATCTGTTCAAGAAGTGTTTTAATATTGAGATTGTCCATTGTAAATATTTCTTTAATACTCTCAAAAGGTTTTTCGCATTTTTCTATTATTCTTTCTAAATCTTCTAATTGTGTTTTAAATTGCTCTAATTTATCTGTTTTTGAGTTTGCTGCTGTTGAAGTTTCCGGATCGTCTGTATTTGGAGTTGTAAATGCCTTTATACATTCCGTTGCCGCGTCTTTTGTTGTTCCTATTTTTTCCACGAAATTTATGAGTTTTTGAAGTAGACCATCCTCGTCATCCTTTTTAGCACCATCACCATCTTCCTTTTTTCCCGCTGTATCTTCAAACAAATTAAAAACAATTTCAGCAATGGCTTTGCACTTCTCAGCAACTGTTCCGACTTTAGTTAATGTGGTTTTCACTGTTTCTAGTTTTTTTAATAATTTACTTTCACCGTCACCTGTAGGTATTCCATCAGCACAAGTTTTAATCTCTGTGCCTGATCCGAAGAGCTTTGGAAAATTAATATCCTCATTACCACTAAACAAATTAAAAACAATTGCAGCAATGCCTTGGCACTTCACAGCAGCGTTTCCGACATTAGTTAACGCGGTTTTCACTGTTTTTAGTTTTTTAAATAATTTATTTTCCCCGTCATCATTAGGTATTCCATTGGCACAATTTGTAATCTTGTCGCCTGATTCGAAGAGACTTTTAAAATCAATATTCTCATCACCGCTAAATAAACTTCCAATGGTTTTAGCAATATCTTTGCAGCCTGTGAGAAGCGTATTTATTGCTACTAAATAGGGTTTTAGTTTTTTTACTTTTTTCAATGGGCCACTTGCACTTGTTGGTACTGCACTTAAACAATTGCTCGTAGTATCTGCTGAATTAAAAAGTTTATCAAAATCTATGTCTGCATTAGTAATGTCACTAATAATTGTGACAATTGGCTCGCATTTTGTTACTACCTTAGAAACAGTTTCCAATTTTTCATTGAGTTGCTTTAGTGCCTGGACAGGTTTAATTGATTCAATGCACTTATTTAGGTTGTTAAGAACACTCTGTGCTTCCTCAATCGTATTTTTAATCTTATCTATGAATAAAGTGTCATCCGTTGGAGGATCCTTGTTAGCTTCGTCAGAAAGAAACTTTTTAACAACAACTGCTATACCGTTGCAATCATTTGCAATCTTAATAATTTTGTCTATCAATTCCGTAGCTTCCTTGGTGGCGCCAGCAGTACCTGTTTTTTTCGTTTCCTCGGTACTTTCACTTTCACTAGTGTCTGCACTCGCCTTGCCTGAACTATCACTATTTCCACCAGCAATTCCATCAAGACACTTTTTTACGTTTTCAGCGACAGTTTTCACCTCCGCAAAGTCGAATTTGTCGATAAGGCCAGCAATGTTATCAACGAAATCCTGGCATTCTCCTGGTATCGACTTAGCCAAGAAATTCTTCATTTGCTTGCATACCCCATCGCATGCAACTTCCAGCAAACTAGCGAAGTCAACTTCCCCAACAGGTTGTTTTAACATGTCATTCATTTGATTCCAACTAGATGTAAATCCTCCATTATTATTGTTATTTGCACGAAGCATTTGTTGTACAGATGCTTTACAAGCACATCCTCCTCCAATATTACTATTTGCATTATCTGTAGTTACTAAAGCATTTTGGAAACTTATAGGTGACAGTTCGTCCATAGCATTTATATTTATAATGAACAAACATACTACAAATAAAATACATACAGAAAACAACCCAAAACGGCGTGAAGGAGACATCTTGATATTTATATACAATAATAATAATAATAATAATAATATGGCTACAACAACGAAACAAAATAATAAAAAATAGATCAATTATTGTGTAAATATATATATATATATATTCTGTATCATGTATTGCTATTCTGTATTGTTATCAATAATATAAATAATAATAGTGCAATAATAGGGTTGCAATAATATATATGCTGTTGTTGTTTATCTTTTTTTTTTTTGCCAATTCCCCCCACACTATTTCCTACTGTAAAAAAATTCCGGACGGTATAAAATAATAATAAATAATAAAAATGTGAAATGTGAATTTCACAAAATAATATTCTGGAGTATGGAAATTGGTATACTTAAATAAAAGTACCTATCAAATAACGCATGCACACAGCACCATCCCCAATAATAGTACCATCTTCCAATTCCATTGCAGGGACACATCCCCTAGGATATTTATCCACAAACTCATCAGACAATAACCCTTTTTGGCCTTTCTTTGCTAAAACATCCTCTAAATCAAATTCTTTCAAAATATCACGTTCAATACAGTAAAGTCGCAACCTTTTTGGATTTGGTGCAAATGATAAATCATACAATTTTACGACTTTTGTCATATTTCGTCCCTCGGTTACATATGTTTTCGATGTTTGTTGATGTTCCAATGTCTATATAACCTTTTTTGATAATGTATATATGTGTGATGATGCATGTGCGCACACACATCCGGATACGAAAGAGTCTGACGACGCATCTCGAAAGAGTCTGACGTACTATAATATTCGTCGCTTCGCTCCTCAAGAGTGAAGTGCACGAAATAGACGAGGGCACCGTGTAAGTCTGACGACGCAGACTATCAGCAGACGGATAGTTAAAATAATAAAAATACCTTATGCACTTATCATTTTTTTACAAGTTAATTGATAAATATTATGCAAAAACAGTAGTCTAATTCCATGTACTCTAATAATGCGCATTTGACAAAAATCGTTATTAATAATGAAAAAGTTATATGTATAGAGTGAAAAAACACACATATACTACTGGCATATATATACATCTACATTGCTTATAATTCAACAACAACAATATATACAAAATACAAAAATTACATTGTACATATGACAACAAAACAACACAATGGAGACGAAAAAAATAGACGACGATGAGAAGCGCAGGAAGCGAAAGGAAAAAAGGCGGCGAAGGAAGATGCGAAAGAAACGAGAGCTAATGAAACAAATTATTAGAAATCAACGAAAAAGAGCACGTGATAGAGAAAAAGCTAAAATCGAAGCTGCATTAAAATTACAACGTATGCAAAAAGCAAGAGCTAATTGGTTGAAAGCAAATAATTTAGATGAAGAAATGTTAATGAAAGTAAAAGATCCAGTGGAATTTCTTTCAGCATTACGATTAGAGCATGATTATGCAAAGCATCCAGCGTTCAAAGGTTATGATAGTAAGCTTCGTCAAACACATGAAGCAGATAAAGTGCATCCATGCTATTATTGGTATGATGAAAGCCAACATGTAGTATGGCATAACAAAAAAAATAGCAGAGGAAAATTTAAAATAATAGATGTAGAAACAGCCCACCCTGCTATGCCTAATTATAAATTTCAAGTTAAACAAATGTGTAATGTTACTACAATCCATCCATCTATGTATTTACGCAAATTAGCACATAAAAATCCAATAGAAGATGCGTTGGATTCAGATGATGAAGAATTTTATAAGAAAAAAAAACCAAAAATATTTGTCGAGTTGCCAAAAGATAGTTTAAATGCAAGGCGATGTCCTGTATGCGATGCATTAGAAGGTAGACTTGGGCTTAGTGGTTGTCCTGGATGTTATAAATTAGAATACGATCCAAAAATACCACTTCCATGGTTGCGCTTACCACGTACATTGCCTGGTGTTGAGCAAGGCTTTAGAGTGAAAACACCAATGATTTTAAAAACTCCACCACAAAGTGCGTGGATGCGCGAACATCAAATGTTTTCCGTAGAATATGAAAAAAAAGTTAAAGCAATGAGAATAAGGCGAAAACGAGATCCACCATTAAAGCCATTAACAGAAAGCGAAACATTTACTGATACTAATAAAGTTGATAGCAAACTCACTTTTAATGGTGCACATACTTGTAAGTAAAATTCTATTCCTCTAAACCTAAAAATGGTATCCTCTCTAACACAACATTTACTGATACTAATAAAGTTGATAGCAAACTCACTTTTAATGGTGCACATACTTGTAAGTAAAATTCTATTCCTCTAAACCTAAAAATGGTATCCTCTCTAACACATCGCTCATTATTCATACGCTACGCTCCACAGCCATGTATGGCGAAATAGATGATGAAGACCATGCATGGGCGGAATGGTGTAAACATACACATTTATATAGTAGAAATGCTATTGAAATTCATCGTGAAAAACATGGGCATAGAATATTGCATATTACTATCAAATCCTTGCCTGATGAAGACAATGTCATTGATTTATATGTAGATCCTAAAACGACAACAACGGCGGAATTAAATTTCTTAGTAACTTTCAATAGTGGTGATTATAGAATTGGTATTTGTTCCGATGGCCGTCAGCAATGTTGCGTCTTGGTTATACCAACTACACATGGTTTCTATCATATAGATTGTAGAACATATCCAGCAATGGATTTAAATAATATAGCATTAACCTCAATTGGTAATATTACTTCATTAAGTGAATTGAAACTGCGAACAAACCCATTAAAACCTTTCAGTGATGGGCCCGATACACTTTGCTTATTGCGCATGCCTGTATTAAGTAGCATTGCAATACCACGACTTTGTAAACGATATTTTGCAGCTAATATTTCACAATTACATTTGAATATTAATTGGAAGGTTCTTGAAAACAAAATGTTTGAAGTACATGATTATTTACCTGGAAATGATAAATTTCAAAAAGAGTTAAAAGTTATGATATATGAACAAATTGGTGCCAAAGAAAGAATACAAACTGAAGAAAAATGGAGGAAATTGCAAGTAAAAAAAGCATATATAAAGAAATTAAAACGTGAAGAACAATTACGAATACAAAAAATGGAGAGAGCAGCATTAAGATTGATACAAAAACAAGAAGCAGAGCGAATAATGCGCAAAGAATTTAGAGATGCAGAAGAAAAACGTAAATTGAAAGAGGCGCAAAAAAGAAAAGAGGATGCAGAAATGTTACGTCAGCTATTAAGTGCCGCTGGTAGATCCAGACCAACAACGCCGGTAACACCAAATATATTGTCAGAACAAGAAAATGAAGATCAAAAAATATTAATGCAAGATAAAAAGCGGAAAAAAGAATTAATGAAGAAGCATGAAAGAGAGCGAAAAGAGAAAGAGGCATTAGATTATGCTGCAACTGAGATACAAAAAATTCTTCGAGGGTGGAATGTGCGGAAACAACCAACGTTATTAAGAATCAGAGAATGGGGTCAAATGACAGATTCCTCCATTGCAAGCATAAATACTAATCGGAGTTTGTAAAAATTTCGTTTTTGAGAACTCTCTCCGCACACACGTTCACATAATTAATATCATTATGCATACGAACGTGGTAAAAAATTACGAAGCCGTATGATATGATATGATACAGATTCCTCCATTGCAAGCATAAATACTAATCGGAGTTTGTAAAAATTTCGTTTTTGAGAACTCTCTCCGCACACACGTCCACATAATTAATATCATTATGCATACGAACGTGGTAAAAAATTACGAAGCCGTATGATATGATATGATACATAAATCATAAATACGTGTTCATGTGTGCATAAACTCTTAAAATAATACACATCCATATAAATATATGTGTTTTTCTCTTGTATATATAAAATGTTCTCTTACTCATATATTATATATATATATACGAAGCCGGTTCATATTTTAAAAACAGAGATATTCAAAATTTTTATCGTTTAACCATAAACATCGATGTCACATCATGAT
>LT649303.1:411-41213 GCA_900128395.1 Stramenopiles sp. TOSAG23-2 | reverse complement strand
CAATATAAAAGAGATGGATCAAACGGGTATCAACAAGTGGAAGGGTTTGGGATATGGGCAGAATAATTCATATATATTTATATACTACCAACTACAATATCCTATATATATTAATATAATAACAATAATTTTTTATTTTACCCTACTCGATTCCCTTCGTTCTTCCCTGCTACAGCCCATACCTTAAAATATGAGCGCAGCGAAGAACTCGGGAAAAACTTGGCACTTGGAGGAATTTATAGGTTACCAAAATTTCTAAAAATATCTAAACAAACCAAATTTCCGCAAAAAAATTACGGATATAATATTATACCTATATATTTTGAAACATTTAATAAACTGAAATCCACTGATATAGTTTGATTTCGACAGAACATGTCGCAGTTTAGAAGGTTAAAAGACTAATTGTCTATTTTTATATTAATATATCCGAAATGTATAAATAATTTAAACTTTGTATAATATATGTTTATATGATATTTTTTTGTAACATAAAAACCTTTAAAAAGATAGTATTGGAATGTCGCACCAGTTTTAGTGCCAAGTTTCACTCGAGTATGATATGTGCATGCGTATATAATTCTAAAATAATAAAAAAAAAAAAGATACTATCATCAACAACAACAACAACAAACAACAAAAAACGCACCACAAGATCGATCAATTGACGACTATTTTGTACGTCTCAGAGATATGTGTGTGTAAAGGTGTCATAACTATACATATCTATACATATACATATATAAATCCTTCCATATAACAACAACAACAACCAAACAATGGATCCAAATAAGGATCCAAATTATGTACATAATCAACATTATATAAAACATCAAGAACAGTTTCAAAATCAAATGCAAAATCAAGATAATAATGTTTATGAATTAAAAAAATATCATCATTATGTAAAATTAACATTGGAGAGTGGAAATAAAGAAGCAAGTACGTGGATTATGAAATTTAGAAAGTCAACGCTTGCTTGGAGAGCTGCTATTGAAACATTGAAATCCGGTGATTCGTCATCTGGTGAAAAATTATTTGCTGCTCAAGTATTATCTTACAAATCAAGAAGAGGACCACCTGCTATTGATCCGAATAGACAAGATTTAGTTTTAGTCGGTAATGAAGTTCGTAAATCAATGACTGAAATATTTGTACATTATAGTAGTATGAGAGATTTTGATCCACCGCTTTTAAAGCAACTCTCTGCTGCATTTACTGCACAAATTGCCAGATGGCCTGCTGTGTATGATTATGTTAAAACAATTGATGATATTATTGTATCATTTCCACCAGTTGGTGTGGCATTTATTTTATCAGCTTTACCAGAAATTTCGACAAATAGAGGTGCAGCTGGATTGCCACCACAACGACGAATTGATTATCATAGATACCTTCGCTTAAAAATATCAAACATACATGACTTTTACTTATCATTAGCAGCAGAATCACAAAATAACAATGCAATGGCAGTAATATTACAAGAACTTGCTATACGTGGTTTTAATGCATATATCATTACAAATTGTGTACCTGGTAAATTTCTTGCAAATTGTAATTTAATGAAAGGTGTTGTGGAAATATTAATATCATCGAAGGAAGAAAAATTGTTACAAGCAAGTTCAGAATTTATTATGAATGTTGCAGAATCTATGGAAGAACCTGTTGAAGAAAAAAAAAGACGAAAACAAAATAAAGATGGTAGTGATTATAGTATATTAAATAAAGAATTTTTTACGCAGGAGCATATGGAAAATTTAATTCAAGCATTATTTAATATTGTCAAAGATTCCTTATCAAATGCATTTATACAACTTGCTGCAAAAATTCAAACACGGAAAACGGCAAGTGTTGTTAATAACAATAATGGAAATAATAATGACCATAACGACGATGATGTAGAAGAATTTAAATTGCAACGATATGTACAGATATTTTGTTTTTTATGCAATATACTTGTTCCACTTTCTTTGAAAAAAATTGATGATAAAAATGTTGCAATTGAATTATTGAAGCCTTTGTTAACTATATTGATGCATGCAACTATGAATTCAAATTGGGAAATTGTACGTCCAACATTATTTGCTTGGCAAACAGTCGGTGATTTTTCCTATACAAGTGTTGGTAACTTAAATCCAATTGAAATAGTCATAGAGAAATTAACTGAAATAATAGTCTATGCCGCTATTTATACAAAACAATATGAGAATGAATATGATGAAATGGAACGTGAAGAATTTCATGATTATAGAAACGATGTAAGGGATACTTTAAGATATTTTTGTGCTGCAAATCGCCGTCCTCATACATTTGCGCAAACTGTTAAAATAGCATTGAAAGATACCATGGAAATGTTGCAAAATATTGATACGATGAAGGACAATAATTGGCAAAAATTAGAGGCTTCACTACATGCTGTTGGGGCATTAAATAAATTTTGTAATAAGAATGACGATGTGCTGGTACCATTATGGGAAGGTCTATTTCAATTATTTCCAAATTTACCACAATTGCATGGTGTACATTGTTCTGCCGTTGTTTTAATTGGACAGATGTCGAATTGGGTAGCTGCTCATCCAAAATATATTGATGCGTCGTTTTCTATTATACTTCGTAGTTTAGGTATTCAATTGAATTTCGATGTGAATTATCCATTAAAATTGAAACAAAATCACGTCGGGGCTATTGCGTTTGAAAAAATTGCTAGGGATTGTGGCAAGGTATATTTTTCAAAAAATCCAAATTATTTCTTATCTTTATGCAAACAACTTTGGTCACAGGAACGTGTAATTGTGTTGGAAGATAGAAGAGATACAATTATGATATTGAATGGTTTATGTTACATTGCATCCTCTGTAGCTAATTCTGATATACCACAAACAAATGTAGAAGAAATGTTATTATCTCCATTACTACCAATTTTTAATGCAGTTGCCAGCCAATCGACAAATAATAATCAAAGTTCTACGAACATATCTTGCGCAGACTTAATGTTTGCATGTAAATGCCTTGAAGTAATATTTACCTCATACAAACCTTTATCATATACGAGCATAGATGGTGGTGTGGAACTTGGGTGGCATTCGTTATTATTCATTGAAAAATATGGCCAAAATGTATTTTCGTTACTCTCGTATGGTAGTGAGGTTGGTGGAAATCTTGTAAACAGTAGCACGCCAGAAGATGAGACTAATTTAGAAGAAGCAAATGAATCGTTGTGTAAAGCGATGAAATCCGTTTTTGATAATATGGAAAATAAAGTTCATTTATGCAATGATCAAAATAAATTGATACTATATGTCACATCTATTGTAAAAGGATTTGGAGGCTTGCTTGTTCAAGATTTGAATGCCACTGGAGGTCGAGGTGGGCAAAATATGACTGGATACCTACATGTCTTTAAAAGTGTTTTAGAATTTTCAGTGAAAAATAATGTTGCAGAAGATGTAATAACCAATGCAGTAATAGAAATTATTCGTATTATTTTGAAACATCCAAATGTTTTGCATGAGCTTCCGGATGCATGTATTATATTTTGTGAATTATTATCAACATTTGTGAAGGCTTATCCACAATTTATAATAAAATCAAATGTCATAGCAAAAAATATTGTTGATGTTATTAGTGCTGGCTTAACAATACAATATCAAAAATCTGGACGTAAAATGATTAAAGTGGCGGAAGATTGCTTTTTAAGTGTCATAACATTTGCCAATAATGAAAGTATTGTGCTAGAATTGCTTGCACCGCAGCTTTTGTATGGAATTTTAATGGCGGCAAATGGAAATATGCCGTCAAATGTCTTAGAAGAAATTGTTAATTCCTTTCGCAATTTATGGATGGCTACAAGTGATGAGTTGATGCAATCTGTGTTGCGACGTATTATGACTATAAATACATTTCCTAGTGTAAAAACAAAAGAGAAAACAAAAGAGTTATTTGTTGTACAGATCATATGTGATGAATGTAGACGCAGTAAAGCACGCTTTAAAAAATTATTAAAAGCATTTTGTGGTGGAAAAAAGAAACGAGAAAAAATGAGAGCAGCTAGTTTGCAAAAGAAGCAACTTGAGCAGCAATTGAAACAGTTGTGAGAGAGATTTTTGTGGGGGAGAATGTTTATACAAAAATTATACATTATATTATATATATTAACATATTTACTTAACACGAGAAGTGTAAAATTATTATAACTTACGACTTCGTAGATTTTAACCACATCATATATTTTAACAAGTTTTGTATTTTTATGTGATACGAAATGTCGTGTATGATACTACTACTATATCATACGACGTAATAAATTATTTTTTAACCCCCGTGTCTTTGAATTAATGACATAAAATGATTATGTACCTCATACCTCCATACAAATATAATACGTATGATCATATGATATAATATCATATGATCATGTGTTGTCATAATATAAATATATAACGCACGGTTCGTACACACATGCAATTATGAATATATATATATATATATATCAATCATCACGTCTCTGTTGAAACCTAATAAATATAATTCTAAATTTTGATTCAAAAGTTGCATACATTTTTTCGATATCATCTAATCTTAATCTACCATATCAATCATCACGTCTCTGTTGAAACCTAATAAATATAATTCTAAATTTTGATTCAAAAGTTGCATACATTTTTTCGATATCATCTAATCTTAATCTACCATTTGGCTGTCCAGTGAAATATTTCTTTGCATTTTCTCTTATTGCATCAATATTTTTTTTCACATATAAAAAGGTACTTTTATTTTTCGAATCCGCTTGTAGTACACTCATGATAGTATTTAAACCTCTCCCCCCGTTCTTCGGTATTGAGTTAAAATATCCAGGTAGATCAACAGTATATTCATCATTTGGTTTCGACTTAAAAGCATTGAATCCCAATTGATGCTTTGGCATTCCATCTTTCCAATAGTCCCCTCCTTTATAATAATCAAAAGTGATAGAGCCATCATCATGAAATTTCATAAAATCCCTGGTTTTTCTTACTTTCAGGTAGATACTTTTCTGTGCAGCGCTGGAATGATTTTTTGGTGTGATTAAAGCACCAAATTCAAGTGCCGTCGTATTATTCACAATTTTTGCTATACTATTCATAGCTATATTGTTACATGTAAAACGCACAAAACAACAATTTCTGTAAAATGGGTTCATATCTGTACGCTTCACTGGTACATCGTGTTTCCAATTATGACGTCGACCATCAACATTTTTTGTTAAAATCTCCTTTACCTTCTCTTTATCGATATTGAACGATTTTGTATCAATATATTTCTCCTCTGGATTTTTTAGTTTCTTGTTAATACGATCCAAAATCCGAATCGCCCTGTTCATAATAACTTTATCCTCGACACTCGAATATTGTCGAATTGTTTGAATAACTCTATCTAAACCAGGATCTTTTTGCAATACTTCTATTTTATCAATATCAAATACATCCTCTTGGTTGAACCATATCACCTTTGTATCGTCACTATTGTGTTCCTCGTCATCCAGTGCATTCACACGCTGCCATTTTAAAATTTTCGGCTTTTCACGCGTTTTTTCATTAGTAAGTTCATGAACATATAATGTTCCAGCATTATCTTGTGCAATCTTCCAATATGGTTCTGATTGGGTAAATTTCAGTTGTGCTGTGGTTCCTTTACTATGTTTTAAAGTCGGCTTTGCTCTCCAAAAAGAAAAGTTATCTACAAGCACTTTCAGTAACTGATGTACTTCTAACCTTGATTCCCGTGGCATTTCCACGTTCAATTCCTTATTTGCCTCGTTATCACGTTCTTCAGGTGTTACAGTCATTTCTGTGCCAATTATATTTGTTATGGAATCTTGTACAGTTTCATAATTAAGCACTTGAAATCTCGAGTCATTCATCAATTCAAAATTGCCATCAGCATCTTCTAACTTATGCATTGCAAGTTTTTGTCTTTTTGCTCTGGAAGTCCTCTGATCCCCATTATCAATGTATTGCTTTCCAATAAAATTATTATCAAAAAATGTTGAATGGAACAATATTTTTCCTGAATTTTGTTCTACTTGTGTTAATTTAATATAATTTTGTACGTTGACAGGAATAAATTGGGTATTATACATGGCTTGTCTCACCTGTACGTACACTGTGCGATTATTTTCTTTCAACCCGCAAGAAGCGATAATTATGTACATGCGTATGCTTTGTTTTATTTTTATTTTTTCTACTGTATGTATCACACCATGTTCATCAATGCGTTGTATATCAAAATATTTTCCTGCTAATTTCTCTGTTACAGCATTTTCATTCATGATAAATTTTATTAATTGTATTATTATACAACAGAACACGAACAACAAATTGTATATGTGTGTGTATATATATATATATATATGGTTACGTATGTATTCTTGATAGAATGGCGTTATATATATAGAGAGGGTTGTGATTTTTTTTCTTTTATTTTTTTTAGATTTTCAATTTCATATATATGTATTTATGTTAATAATGTTATTCAATTTTTATTTTATAAATCAAAATTCAAAGCACCAAAAAAACGAAACAAAAGAAGTAATACGGATAATTAATCAGTAGTAGAAGAAGAAAAAAGATGATATACATTGTTGTGTGTGGTATATATATATATATATATTATCTCCCACATCAGCAAAAATATAATCAATCGTATCAAATAATAAAATTAAAACAAGACATCGTAATATTACGTTGTTATTAGTGTGATCCAGGGGGTTCAAATATTTTTTATATTACAGAACATCAGATGCATCAATTAATTTTTGGCAATAGATTTGATGAATTTCCATGGTCTGTAAATAATTTAGATTTAGTATTGGAAAATATTCCATCGTTTCTTATCTGTGAATTTGTATATACTGCGAACTTTTTCATTTGTTTAGTACATTTATTATACCAAAAAGATGAAAGAGTGAGAATGCAACAAGGATGCTTGTTTTGTTGTGCACTACTTGGTGGATTAGGGAATGATGTTATCTTCTCGTTTTTACCTTTAGTTGATAATTTCTTTCACAGTCAAGCTGCAATTATGATAACTCCAAGGTTTCCGTTGTATATATTTTTTTATTATATATCATGGCTATATATTCCAACAACATTGTTATTGAACACGTTTAGAAACGACTTTAAGAATAATCATTTATTATTAAATGCATGTTTCATTTCATTATTATGTGCAGTATTTTACTGGCCGTGGGATGTTGTAGGTGCAAAATACATTTGGTGGACCTGGCATACAACTGATAATTCGTTGATGTATAGAAATTTAGGTGTCCCAATTGCATCGACTTTATGGACGGTCGTCTTTTGCTTCACGTGGGGGTTGCTATATCGTATCAATGTTATGAAAAAGAAAAATGTATTATCATTATATGGATGTATAAAAACTGTTATGATAATATTTTGTTTTAGTGTTCCAATAATGATGATTATTATGGGTTCCATGACAGCATTAACAGGTGGTGTAACAACCCCGTTACTATTGTTTTCTGTCATTGGTTTTATACTTTTTTTTATTTTTATATCACTTTTGGTTTTTCAAAAAAAAGAAAGTACAAGTACTACTAATGAAATTATTACAAAAAAAGTTGACAACATATATTGGCTTTACCTGTGTGTATTGTTTCATTATACATATTTAATTTTGACTATTTATAATTTTGATTCAATGAATCAAAATTCAACAGGTGTTCATCAAACGTTTGGTGATTGTGGTATTGAAGGAACCGATATTTCTGGTTTAAAACGTTCAATTTATACTTGTAATAAAGATATTGAAATGGCACATGTTTATCATTCATTCGATAATTGCAAAAATCGAAAGCAGGATAATACAATTATACGCCCATCTATGGATAATAACAAATGGTACACAGTATGTGGAAAAGAAAAATCAGACGAATGGATTCAACATGCAACACTGATTTGCATTGCCAGTTGCATTACCTTTTTCTTTCTCCTTCGAATTGGTAGTAGTAGTAGTAATAAATTCAATAAAAGTGATGGAAAAAAAATAAATTAAAAATATTATGTGTTGTATACTATAATATTATATACTAATAAGTAGCCTTGAACCTTTAGCCCTATAAGAATATTATAGCATCAAAATTTTCATTTGGTGCTTTTTGCACCCTTTACTTTAACTTTCTTGCACTGCCAATCTTTATCTTCTGGTTTCATTTTTTTCAAAAAATATATAGAGTGTGTATAATACCACCAGTTGGTAAGTGTTATAGTGTGTTGTTGTGTTATTTATATTAATAATATTTGTTAATATAATAATAGTTCTTATTATAGTATTATACTCTATATATATATATATGTATTAATACATCTATATTATACCATATTTTAACTTTAACAAATATTATATTTTAATATCTAGATATATATTGTAAACATATATCAGATCTATTTGTGGACGATATATATATATATATACACACACTTTATACAAATACATAGCTTGAACATCTTTATTATTCAAGGCGATTGAACGTGTTTCTGCTACGATCACAATGAAATTGTATTATCAATTTTTTCATATCACTACAGCTTACTTTAATTGTCTTCTCAGTTTGATTATAATTATAAACACTGTTTCGTATTTAAATAATCATATACTATATGCAGAAGCAAGAACGTATGTATCTACGTCTGGGAGACATTGTTTATCAGGTCCCTCAATACATATGTGGAATGATGGCAGCATTGCTAATTATGGCATATCGGGTATGAGTATTAACAAATGCCAAACTGTATGTGATAAACATTCTTCCCAGTGCGTTGGTTTTGATTATTTTTATCCAACACAATCGTGTCTATGGAAAGGTGGAAGTTTACCAGATTCTAATGATGGCAATAAAGTAGGAACTTTTAGAAAAGGTAAATGTTCATATGCTAAAGATTTTCACCATGCATTACTTCCAACTGGTAATAATGGAACATGTCGAACAATTGGTAAAAAAGTAGAAACAATTGTTAGTACTGCATTCTTGCCTGATTCAACATGTTTAGGTACAGATGGTTTTGTATATGTTCTTTATACTGGTCATATATGTAACACTTTGGGGGGTATACAATGGGACACGTTAAGTGTGGTAGGTCATAGGAATTTACAAAAAGAATTTACTGATTGTACATGGGAACGCTCCCAAAATGAAAATTCAGTATGGCAAACAAAATGGTTTGGTACATGTGGTACTTTTTCAGATGTACATACTGGAATAACAGCATTTCCATATGGTCCGTATAAAGGTTTTGTTAATGCTTATGTATATGGTTTATTTAATGATCCTACAAACACTCCTGCAATTTATGGCGACAAAGGTTCATGTCCAAATCCACTTACATTTGAACAATGCCGTGCATATGCGACTGTGAATAGGCTTAAATTTAATATCGGCGATATTAGTGCTGGTGATTTTGAATTCAATGACAATACCAAAGTATATGGTTGTATACAAGATAGAAATGATAATCAAATATATTTCAATTTTGCGAAAGAGATTACTAAAACTATGACTTGCAGATCAGATAAATCATCAAGGTATATGTGTGTTTGTCATGTAGGTATACCATCATCAGCTTGTTCAGTAATGTGTCCTTGGAACGAAATTGAACAAATTACTACAACAGCCGATTGTGGTAGCAATAATTTAATATACAATGACGGGAATGATCTCGAAATATATGATATGGATGGCAATCATCCAAATAATGAAAATGCCGCACGGGATATCTGTGCTAAAAAATGCTATGCCAGGTTAGGTTTAAATGCATACCCACCATGTACATATTTTAAAAATAGCGTTATTTCCGGTTCTACTACAGATGAAAAAAAATGTTTCCAAGAATTTTTAAATGACGCTTGTGAAACAAGTCCAGTCAATAAACCAGCAAACTATTTTAGATCATATCGTCTTGTGCCGCCTGAATCTTGCGATACAGCGACTGTAGATTCTCCCGTGTATGATGACAGTAATACAAATAATAACTGGGGAACATTTATTGCATCGCAATATTCATATGTAACTAATAAAACCAAATGGCACAATATCACCTTTTCAAGCAGTTCGGTCAGGTGTAAGACTTTGTTTGGCCATAAAGATTCAGTTTCTAATTATCTAGAGGAAAACAGTTTACGATTTGATTTTTTTGGAAAATCATACATTAGATGTGAAATCATTGTTCCCCATACTTTTTCAGCAATTCGAGGTTATATTAAAGTTAAACGATTGGACGGTAATAAGCATGTGGATGAGTCAGGTATCAAAAATAAATGGGCTTATGAGGATGTCGATTATAGGATTGCAAGTAGAGATGGTGGTCCGTGTGATTATAATTTCGACCATATCAAAACTTCAGTGAATTGTAAATTAGCTGCAACAGAACTTGAAGGGAAAACGTGGGGTGGTGAGATTGAGAACTTCGATAATATGGATGGATGCTACGAGGATAATAATATTATATATTTCAATACAGGTGGAATGTACAAAATACGAAAAGTAGAAAATATAATTAGTGGTGCCAAAGTTTGTTTTTGGAATGGATATGAGCCATCAGGGGAGGTTGGTTCTTTTACGTTTGGTACCCCAGGTAAAATTCTTGCAAACAATGGACTTATAGGTATGAATCAGCCGGAAGGAATCTTTTCATATGATGGTAGTGAAAGCGTCCCGTTTTCCAACATGCTTCGATTCGAAGTTTTACAAAATTCAGAGTTGAATGACTTTGACGCAATATTTTCGATGCAAGTATACGTACCCGGTACATTTACAGGTGGTAATGAGACTGGTGTCATACCACCACCTAGACATTCGCATTCACTTGCAGTACATACGACGTTTGAAGATTATAGCAATAATAAATATAATGGAAACATTGCGTATCTTTATGGTGGTATTAGCGAGGAGGATGGTATATTCGGTGAGCTATATGTATTGGATTTAGATACTTCAACATGGTCAATGCCAGCCATAGTTGAAAATGGTCAAGAACCTGGTCCATTATATGGGCATGCTGCAATAATATACAAAGATTCCATGTTAATTTATGGCGGCTGTTGTTTACATGGTGAAGTTCGAAACGATTTATTCGCCTTAAACTTAAAATCAATGACATGGACAAGACCATTAACAGAAGGTGGGTTGAGTCCAGGAAAAAGATATTACCATACATTTGTTTTCTGGTTGAACAAAGCATATATTTATGGTGGTACAAATATTCCACCACCTACTCTTATAAAAGCAGATCCATGCGGTCGCCGCGGTAAAACAAGTGCAATTACAAAGACAGCTGTATTGCAAAATGGTCACGTTTTAAAAGCGCCCTTTAATGTAAATAGTAAATTTGGTCAATTCCAAACATTAACATATGAAACATGGATAAAATTTGATGCGGCAACGTTTAGTGGAGACAGTGTTGAAATTTTTGGCGGATCAACTGGTAACCACGGTTGGTTTTTAAAAAAACATGCAAATTGCAATTTTGGGCATTGTTTGTATTTGGGGGAAAGTAATGTATATGGTAGAATACCTATTGAATTAAATAGATGGTACCACCTTGCAGTGACGTTAGATCAAGATCTTCAATTGAAGTATTACGTCAATGGACAAATCGATACGGATATTAGTCTTGATAATACTTGTGCTTCGACAGAATACCATTATGTAAAAGAGGGACTTCCATGTCCAGGTGGATACGACCAAGTTGACAATGCAGCAACTTGTCAACTTGTAGCAAATGACTTGAGTAAAACGTGGGGTAATCAAATTGCTTCTTCGAATTATATTCCTGGTTGCGTCGTCCGAGTTGCAAATGATATTTCTCAAACTGGATATCCTGACGATACTGGAGATGGCATTATAGCTTTTAATTCCAACACCGATTCCACAGGAAATAGGGGGTTGAAAGTATGTCGAAGAAAAAATCGCCTAATCGTAAGTCAGGAAGGCCAGCGATGTCCAATATATTTTGTACATGTTCGGACAACTTCTTCGGAATGTCAGACTATTGCAAATGAGTTATCCATAACATATGATGTTTCATCACATAATTTAGAAGACCATGTTCCTGGTTGTATTTTTGATCAAGTGAGTGGTAATATCCTATTTAATGATGGTGGTGTGGAACTGACAGATGTTTCTACTGCTAAAGGTAGGCCAGTGTGTACTCCGTGTTTAAAATCATTTATACCTGATTTAGGGGATAAATTTGTTCGAGGGATAGGAGCGGCTCATCTTTATAACTTTCGCCTATGGAAACGTGCAGTCACGCAAGCAGAGCTGCAATGTAACGCACTTTCAACCTCAATAGAACTTACTGCGGAGCCATATGGACCTATATTTTGGCCAATCTTTTCAACTGATTTGAAAGATACAATTGCCAATCAACACCTTTTAAATTCTGACGACAGCACTGCAACGAATATTAATATTGCCCCTCTAGACTTTCAAGCGAGTAAACATGAAACAATAAGAAATATTATTGATAGATATGACAATATTTGCCTAGATTGTTCCATAGCCTGTCCAGGTGGTGCAGCTCCGCCATGTTACGATAATTATCCATGGAGAACTGGGACTAAGACGTGGGAGAATATGAAAAATGAGGCAATATCACGAGGTGGTAGACTGCCAACCTTGACGGAGGCAAGGGCTTTGAGCGTTGATGATCCGCAGTTATCTAACATTTGGATAGCAGTGCAAAATCCCAATTTATATGATAAAAAAGATTGGATGCAATTATCACGGAACAGTCTGTTGTACCCACATGGTAGCTCCTACGTAGAGTTGTTAAATGGGTATCCCACCTGGGGCGATAAATCGGACGTGGTAGTGACTCCAAGAAGTAAATATTTTGCATTTGTTAAAGGAACTTCTGATACTATTTATGGAGATGATGTGTATATGTTAAATATGAAAAAATTATATTGGCATCGTTCAAAAACTTCAAAAAATATTCCTCCGATAGAAATTTCATCAATCAACTCTGGAATACTTACCATTCCAAATGGGGCAGATTATTATGATCAAGCGAAGTTTGCTGTTGGTGATAACGTTCGTATAGCAAGTAAGGACCCATATGAAACTTATTCGTGTGTAGCGGGAACACGTGGGAGACATAGAGACGGGGTATTTACTGTTCTGAGTGTTGAAAAATTGAGTACTAAAACAGAAGTAAAAATATTGGAATCAATAGCAGGCACAGTGGATACTGGAAATTTGGAGTTGATTGATATTAAAGATGGAAAAATAATTATTCCAGGGCATTTTGGTATAGGCACTAGATTACTCACAGCTACAATTACGTATGATGTAAATAGTGCTTCAGGGAAAACTTGCTCCGCAGCTGGTACATATTCAATATCTGACAACACTGAACTAGCGACTACGTGTAGAGTGGCTTCCACTGGTTTAAATGATGCAAAGTGTGTCGATACTGCTAGTGATGAAGCTACATGTACGGCATTGATTGATGAAGGAGGTACAACTCATTGTGTCTTTACAAAAGGGTCTACTTGTCGAGATAGTAGTAATTTGGAAGTGGATCCTTGCACTGATGCCGTAACTGATCCTACTACTTGCAATAATGCAGGCTCCTGTACGTATACTCACTGGACAAGTATTACTTTGAAAGAACATATACAAGATATGGATAGTACAAATAATATTAATGATGGTTGCTTAATAAGACTACATGAAAATGATGGGTGTGCTGTGTCACGTTTAAACATGAGATGGAAATCGTATAAAGCGCGTCAACCTATAAAATCATTGAAAGATAATATTATATCAGTAGATGATATAACAGGATATGGTATAGGAGACGAAGTAACTCTTACAGTCAATTCAGATGTAAATTTGCATGCTGATGCAACATGTGATGCCGAAAATGGAATTAGCACTTACAAAGTTACTGGTGTCATCACTGACAGACAAATAAATACATGTAGATCTGCCATAACTGGTTTAGAAGATGCTACATGTTATGACAGTTTATTAAGTAACCCATCCTTAGTAACAACTGCCGATGCTTTATTGGGTAGTATAACTACAAATGTAAATGAAGGTACTGAATTTTCGGATGCTAATCCGCCGGTGACAGTTACAACATCTGGTTCTGGCACTGGTATTGCACTGGATTTAAATATAGTTTCAGGTGTGGTATCAAGCGTTACTGTGACTACCGCTGGTTCTGGATACCAAGTAGGTGATACGTTAACCATACCTTCAGGCAATCTTAGCACTTCTAATGATGTAATAATTACCTTAGTTGAAAATGATTTCGTTAGTCAATGTACTGATCCATCTTGCATCCGAAGATATACAGATAATGCAGTAGTCATTGCTAGCACTACCAGCATTTTGGATATGGCCGTTGATGGTACTAATGCACGCTGTATGCTATCGCGTTTTGTACCTCCTGGCTACATGAAGTGGACAAAGTTGGTACACGAAGATAGTTCTGGTGATAGAACTCCTACTAGACGTTCGGGTCACTCTACAGTGGTTGATTCTGGTAAAATGATTATCTTCGGTGGTTATGATGGGAAAAGACATTTAAATGATGTTCAAATTTTAGATCTAGAAAATAATATAAATCGGAAATGGATGCCAGGTATCACGCGTAAAATACAAGGGAAATATTTGTATATACATTCTGAAAGGGATGCGCTGTTGACATTGCTTAAAATCAAAGTTTTTGATTATTATGGCAATGATATTGCAGTTGGTAAAACGGTCAAACATGGGTTTGATAGATGCCCATCAGGATTTCCATATGCTTACAGTGCAACAATGAACTTTGATTCTTGCTGTGACGATAATAAAGGATTTGGCGATCAGAGAAAGCGGGGCAATAATTGTATTCCAGGGAGTTCCGAGGCATGCACAAAGAAACCGTGTGTTGATTTTGTCTCGGCAACTGATTCTACGGCATATCCTTCCACTGACGCTGCATCGTGGATCTCTATACATCTTAATGAATACAATAAACAGTATGAAAATCCAATCCATAGAATCAGCATTTTGAATGGATTGTCGACCTATCCAACCAGCGGTAATAATATCCATCATAGTCCAGAAATGATGAAACGATTGAAAGATGCCGTTTTATTTATAACTGATGAAGACATTGAAGAATTAAGAGATCCAATGGATTACTCATTGAAATGGACATTAAACGATGACCCATTTCAAGAATACGTTAATGATAGAAGTGATGGTTATATTGAAAAAGATTTTAGGCCAGTATGTCTTCATAGAAATCTAGGTAGTGGTTGCGTCTCTATATCTGCTAAATTAGCTTATGGAAGTGTATGCCACTCATATCCTACTTTAGAAAAAGCATTTCAAGCTTGTTTACATTTGCCACCTGAATCAGAAAATTATTGCAATACAATAACGTATTTAAAATCAAGTGGAAAAACTTGTTTTAGCTACTGCAGCGAAAATTTTGGATGCAGCACGAAAACTGGATCTGCTGGGAGTGTGTGGAGAAGGGAAGTCGAACTTCCATCTCCTAGAAGCAACCATACCGCAGTTGTACAAAATGGTGTTATGCATGTGTATGGTGGATGGGATGGTCAAGTTATATTTGATGATTTATGGAATTTTGATGTTACGTCAGGGAGGTGGAGTTCAATACACAACTTAGAATTGAAACCATATCCACGTTTCTCTCACGCTAGCGTTTTAATAAATGGTAGAATGATTACTTTTGGTGGCCATTCAAGCGAAGGTATAGTTCCTTCTTCAAAGTTACAATGTAAAAAAGCAGGGTACTGCAGTCCATTTAAAGCTATTCATGTTACTGGAACAAAATCTGCATATCTGCTTCGTGATGGTAGCCAATCATATGCAGAGCCGACATTTCCATTTAAATTTTGGAATGATATAGATGATGAATTGAAAATTATAGAAAAATCTATTGTTTTAGACAACGCATATCATGACGGGTGGTATACAGTATTTACTGAGGCAGTTGGAGAAGGATATGGAGATTATAGATTGGATGATTCAAATATTAGACTGTTGAATTTAGATGGAGTAAATAGTGCACCACCAGAAGAATGCGTTATTAACGGTAATTACCAAGTGAGAATCGAATATGGTTCTGCCTTAAGCAATTATGTACAGTTTACAGTTCCTTCTGGTTCAAACATTTTTGAGCAACAGATAAATCAAAATATTCAACTAAGCGGGGTGACAAGTTCTTTTAGTGAATTCGGGACAACTGCGACGTTTTGCCATGCATGTGTAAAAGATGGCACAAGATTTGGTGACTCATGCTGGGCCGTGACGAAGGACAACGATAACAACCGTCAATATGGCTGTAATGGTCCTAATTGGGAAGGTATTGGTGTATATTATGGGGGCAAAGCACGGATCCTCTCTACACTGGGGTGGGGTGGTGGATTTGCTGGTGACAAATTAAACAATGGACAAAAAGGTGGCCTTCCTTCTGTTGGTGTTGTGATAAAAGTTAAATGCGACCAAATTGAGAATATAGTTGAAGTTGAGCTTGATGATGATGCAACTTTATACATATTTAGTGATACAAGAAATTCAGCAGTTGATTTTGGAACGGTGCCACAATATCGATACGACTCATTAGACAACACGCTTTATCGAGACATTTCTACATCTGTTTGGAAGCAATCTATGGACAACAGCGGTAATGCATTGTCAACACCATATTACATACGTTTATCCTTTCATGGGGAATACATAGAGGGTGAATATCTAAACGATGCTACAAAAAATGATTTTGTTGGACTTTTCAATGGCAAGAAAGGACATTTTAAAATGGGAAGTGGTGGTAGTAATACATTGTCCTTTGAAATATCATATAGTAGTAAACAAATTACAATTCATACGACACCAAATAGTATTGTTTTATCTTATTACAACGGTGATTTTTCATTCAATGCGTTATTTTTAGAAAAATCGGAACCATCATTGACTTTAAAGAATGACAATCTCTTACCTGGGGCATCCGGAGGTCCGTATACTTTCAACGTTTGGAAATCACGTATACGTAAAAGAAATCAGCGTAGAAAGTATCACTTAAATAATGATTGGAAAGGAACATTTGGATTTGCCTTGATGCCCCAACATTCAGCTACTGTGTGTGACAAATGTGGTACAAGAAATGACGTAAGCGAATTACTATTGTACTCTACTGAAGGTTGCGAAGTGAATTGTTTTGGTTGCTTAAGTCATGAAACTTGCGTAGTTTGTGAAGATAGATTTTACTTAAAGAATGGTAATTGTTATCCAAGCGACATTTGTCCACATGGCATTCAATCTTTTAATATGCCAGGGAAACTGCCAGATGTTGTTTGCGTTACATGTTCAAATGGGTTTTCTCATTGTAAGGGATTGACGGGATATGGTAGACCAGCGACTTACGTACCAAGTTTCAATCCTTTTGAAAAAAGCACTAATTTGCTCACTGGAAATAAGGATGTGTTTGAAATATCAAAAATCAACCTCGGCTCTGTCATAGCATATACTAATTATCACGTAAGTTTTGATATCTATCCATATAGTAAAAGCATTGGAAGAAATGAAATATTTCGATTTACATCCTCTGATAAAGATTGTTGTGCGTATTTAGATAAGTACTTATGTGTTTCTTTCGTTCCAAACAATGAAAATGCATTATATTTTGATTCTGGTCAAACCGTTGAAAAAATAAATCTTGATTTACAAGTGTCATTTGGAAGTATGAGAGATGGAAATATGATAATGCATATTCCTGCCGTTTCTAGCGGCATTCTGTTAAATCAATGGAGCAAAGTGAATATACATGTTATCAATAATGTATATACTGTCGCAGTTAATAGATATAAAACATCCCTTACAACTACAAGACGATATAGAAGACCCGTGCGAAATGACCATTTAAATATTCATTTTGGACAAGATCCTGAGCAAGTATTGAAAAGCTCTCCATTCGTTGCAAATGGTCCATTTGAAGCAGATGTGCTACCAAGCAAAAATTTTATTTTTCTCGGTTCAACAGGCCTTTTCTCAGATTTTACGTTGTCCTTTAGTATTTGGACTACTGCGAATAAAATTTATTCAAAAGAAATTATACGATTTTCAGATGGTCGATCTAAATCACCCGTCATCAGGTTTGATATCAATGGCAATTTAGATATTATTATGTCGGAAAATGAGCAAAATATTACCAAAGATTTTATCAGTTTTAAAAGTAGTGATCATAATCTGTTTGATTCTGAAGGCTGGAAACATGTTTTAATTGATGTTCATCATAATACATTAAAAGCTTCTATACAGGATGAGAGTAATACCAATATAATGCCAGAAGTCAGCGTAACTTTAGAAGGTAGTTATCGTCCGTATAAACATGACGGAAAAGTTTATATAAAGTCTAATTTCGTAGAGGAAGATTCTAGCATCGGAGCATGGACAAAAATATTACAAATCGATGGGGCGGAGTATACTCCAGATACAAATGCTCAAGATGAGTTAAGTGACACAAAAGGAGATAGAAAAATGTCTGATGTGGATATTAATACTATACCTGCTGATAATAATGGCTACAATTATTACATGTTTACAGATGACAAGACGGAGGAGGAATTAGTATTATATGTTCGAACAAAAGAAGAATTTCAAGATACTGCAAGTGTATTTGGGTGGAAAGGATCAAGTCCTACCGCACTTTATGATTTTTGCTATTTAGACCATTTCCAATCTATTACAGAATGTATTTGGACCAACCGATTTTTTGCTGGATTTGGAACTGGGCTCGGAAGAAGTTGTAATCAATGGCAGTTTGACGATAGTTCAGGATCGAAATGTATACAGACAAGTAATACTAATAAGAGGTGTTTTTCACATGGTGTTCAGAGTAGTTGTTCGTATTTGTCGGTAGAAAATCAACTTCGCCAAAATGTAAAAATCTATAAGCTGGATTTAAGAATACATTCAAATTTTACAGGAAAATGTATGGAATTTTTTAATGATGGAGCTTCAAAATCATACGATACATTGGAACAAACTTGTAATGATCGTAGACAAAGGTTTTGTACTTATGATGAAATATGTCCAAATGGTCGATTTCGTAAACCGATTGGTGGTGAACACAATTCTGTTGACATGTGGTTGCCAATTGAAAACGATGAATGGGTTCAAATAGGCACGGGTGCAGAAGGATGGTGTCAGAAATTGTCTGGGAACACTGTTACATACTCTGATGCAGATTGGGCGACTACAATTGAAAACGATGAATGGGTTCAAATAGGCACGGGTGCAGAAGGATGGTGTCAGAAATTGTCTGGGAACACTGTTACATACTCTGATGCAGATTGGGCGACTACAGATACTAATGTCGCTCATAAACAGGTGTATGCCTGCTGTAACAATATTGCTGATAATAATCCAAAATATCTTTACATTGGAAATCAAAATTTTGGATTGAAAGATATAACTTACACTCCGACAAGCACAGCTAATAATGGCCAATTTGCATATTTTACATACAATCCAGAAACATCAGTTGCACATGACAATCATATAGGGTATACAACTATTTATGAGAATTTTCAACTCAGCTTCGAAATCAAAGTTGATACAAAATGTAATAATACTAATGTTGGTCAAAAGTGTCCGATTTTACGATTTATGAGCAAAAGTGCAGACATGTCACCTTTGATATCAATTAAAGAAAATTCCAAATTGTTGTGTGTAAATGTACATACGGAGTGCTATGATTTTGGAAATGGAAATCCTCATAACTATGAGTTATGTGCTGATTATGAATTTGCATCTGATGGTTGGCAAAGAGTGAATATAATTTATGACAATATTCAGAAAAATAAACTGATTTTGAACTATCCAAATGATGCATATTTCAAAGAATTAGAGTTACTATCTAATGGCATCACTTCTGATGGAAACATTTGTAAAATACCTCGTAGGAAAAAAGGTAATGTTTATTTAACAACCCCAGATAACTCGGATTATGATTATTTTTCAGCTGGTTTTGATACAATGCCGGAGGTACGTAAAATTAAATATGCATCATTGAATTTCAATTCAAATGCAAATTTGAGAGAATTTACATATAATCCGGTGTAATTTTACTGCACAGATTAGAAAAGGGAAAATATATTGTCTTGTAAAAATGTTTGTGTATATGGCTATATATATTGACGTATTACTCGTACATATATATGTATATGATATGATACGAATCGTAAAAATACTATCATAGGTATGATGCTTCATATGATAATTAAGAGTCTATTTTTTAATAAAAAATATTTTTATTTTTGATAAAATGCATAATTCTCATTTTATCTCTGGGGGTAAAATATTAAAATACGCGTTTCGTATACTCTGTAAATTGATTATTGGCTTTTAGTGTCTTAAAAGCTTTACTTCCAACTTTCACAAAAGAAGTTTTTGAACATTAAATTATTTTGTGTAAATACAGTATTTAATACAACTTTGTATTATAGAGCGGATCCTCTCCTACTTTTTGTATGTAGAGTGGTGTATAATAAGCTTCATAAAAAAAAAAGGCTGTCGGTATAATAAAACAAAACCTTATTTTTTTTTTCCACACACAACAAAACCTTAACCTGGCACGCGCACGCACGAAACAAAATAAAAAAAATAAAATAGAAAAATAACACATGACAAATTAATTAAATGTGCAAATCTAATTGTAAATCTGAAAACTACACTAATCCACAATAACCAAGACCAACCAATGCAATTTGTCTTATAATACGATCAAACTCAATATTTTTCAAAATCATTGACCAAATCCTTCAGGTGTATCCTTTCCTTTCTTCCATTCAAATTTTGAATTATCTTCACAAAATTAGTTTCAAAAAATGATGTATAATTATAATAAAGCATTAAAGGCGAAAAAAAGAAATGCTAGTAACATTAATACGTCTTCATCCAATAAGAAGAAGAAGAAAAGAAAACTAGGGGTCGACTTACATGATCAAAATGATATAATAAATCTGGTGGATGAGGATGATGGTCATATTGAGTCTGTTGAAATAAAAAATTCAACTTTTAACAAAAAAAAAGTTACAAATGGCACCTCTGACAAAGGCAAAAATAATGAATCACCTACAATAATATCTTTATTAGAAAATGATACAATGATAAATAATAATTATAACAACAACGACGACGACAACAATATGAATGTTACGTCAAATATGAATGATAATGATAATAATGAAATCCAAACTGTTATATCACAGTCAGATAGCAGCAACGAGAAAAAAGATAATTCTATATTGCCAACACCAACTCCCATTTATGAATTATATGATGGGTATGACTTTCCTAAAAATTCACCATCACAGTCAGATAGCAGCAACGAGAAAAAAGATAATTCTATATTGCCAACACCAACTCCCATTTATGAATTATATGATGGGTATGACTTTCCTAAAAATTCACCATATGGTTTTTGTGGTGCATTGACAAAATATTTAAGAAAAAACTATGGTGTTAGTAACTTTAGTTCATTTATTGCTGGTATTAAATCTATTTTAGAAGAATACAATTATAAGAAAAATAAGCAAATAAATAAAAAAATTAAAAAAGAGACTTATGCTTTGAAAACCATGGAGAATTCTTTATTGATTCAATTGATAAAACTATTAAAAGATACCTATGTGAATGACGATGAAAATTATATGAAAATTATTTTAAAATTCAATACATTATTTGATATGTCGAAAAAGGAAATATATGATGTTGTAAATTATGTTGAAAATATCTTATTAGGTATAAAGAAAAGTCGTTTAATGCAAAAAAAGAAAAAAAATGGTATAGACATGCTTCGTAATGCATTTATTGGAAATCACGAAAAAGAAAGTACAAATTCTAGTACAATGATGATGATGATGGATATTGATACTGAAGATGACAAACAAAAAAGTAACAATATAGAGGTAATCGTAGATGAAACAATTAATGTATTAATTAAAATCATTATATGCAATAATTCGATAGAAATCTTTTTACAATGTATGGTGAAAGTATTTACTACGAATATTGTTATTCCAGCGAGAATACCAATAGAAGTTACATTTGGTAAACGGATAGGTAAAAAAGGATATTTATTAACTGAAGGTAAGCAAAAAGGTGGAATGTACAATGTTGAAATTGAGGAAAAAGTTGTACATAGGCAAAAGAAAAAGAAAAAAAAGAAAGGTTCATCATCAAACGAGGAAAATAATGTCTTAGAATATACAAAAACTAAATTAACTCGTGAACGCCCGTATAATTTTCGTTTAATAGATACTGGGAGACTTGGTCTTGGATTCCGGGATTCGGATTTTAAAATGCCAGCATGGAAAACGGTTTTTGATGCACATGCAAATGATAATGGTGATGACATCTTTGATGAGCATTGGAACTCGTGTATTGTTCATTGCACCGCTTGTGGTGAAATGTTAAAATCAAAATCACACGTATTGTTACATCCACGGCTAAATATAATTATTTGCCATAAATGTACACACGTATATAAACGTGGTAATTTTAATATTAATCCTGAAACAGGGTCGGAACAATTTTGTCGTTGGTGCGGTGATGGTGGAAGTGTGATGGGATGTGATCATTGCACACGTGTTTTTTGCCAAACTTGTATACATAGAAATTTTGGTCCAAAGGAAGTTGAAAGGATCAATGATGTAGAAGATTGGTCTTGTTTCTTATGTGATGATACTAAAATCAAGCCTTTACAGAAAAGTGCGAAATTAACGATGAAGTATTTAAATATAAGCAAAGATTCTATTAAGAAAAATGAATTAAATATTTATGATGAATTTCCCGTGGAACATTATTATCCAAAGATATCTAAACGTTTGCTTGCACAGCAAATTGTAGTCGAGGATGTGTCAAATGGGACTGAAAGCATGCCTATACATGCAATAAATCCTTATAAAAAGAAAGATTTGCCGCCACCATTTTCATATGTCACCAAAAGTGTAGTAGGAGAAGAAAATTTACATTTAAGTACAATCTGTCGACCAGATCAAATTATAAATTGTTGCAGCTGTGAAGATGATTGTCGAGATCCAGAAAAATGCGAATGTGCAAAAGCAAACGATGGTAGTTTTGCATATAATCGTCGCCGTGAACTTTTGCGTCAAAGAGATGTCATATATGAATGTAATTATCGATGTAAATGCCATCAAAATAGATGTAAAAATCGTGTTGTTGGTAGAGGTATGACGGTCCCTTTAGAAGTATTTAAAACTAAACAATGTGGTTGGGGTGTAAAAACATTAGTAGACATTCCTGCTGGTACTTTTGTTTGTGAATACATGGGTGAATTGATTTCAGAACAAGAAGCGGAACGGCGTGCAGATCCTCGTTTAGGGGATGAATATTTATTAAGTCTTGATACGGCTTGGGTTTTAATGAAAAATGAACAAGCGAAAGAGAAAAAGGATCAAGCTGATGGGAAGAAGAATAAGAACAGCAATGGATCGTCTTCTTCTTCCTCTTTCTCCCCTTCATCTGCATCAATAACAACAACATCAACAACAACGACGACGACCACTACTACAGCTGCTGTTACTCCAACTTTTAGAGCTGTCAGTGGAGCTGGTTCTCGTTTATGGCGAAGAGTATTTAATAAACAAAAGGGACCTGATAATAATGGTTTATCAACCAATTATGATATTAAAGTAGACGAAGTAGATGCAAATGACGATCAAGATATGATTTGTATAGATGCAAAATGGTATGGTAATGTGGCGCGGTTCATCAATCATAGCTGTGAGCCAAATTTAGAGAAGCAAAGTGTATATGTTGATTCACATGATTTTCGATTGCCTCGTCTTGCTTTTTTTGCATCATCAAGTATAAAAAAAGGTGAAGAATTAACATGGGATTATGGATATACAAAAGGACAAGTGAAAGGAAAAACACATCCATGCTTTTGTGGTGCGAAAAAATGTCGCCATGTAATGTACTGAGACGTTTGTAATGCGAAAGGAGTGTTTTTTGCATCATCAAGTATAAAAAAAGGTGAAGAATTAACATGGGATTATGGATATACAAAAGGACAAGTGAAAGGAAAAACACATCCATGCTTTTGTGGTGCGAAAAAATGTCGCCATGTAATGTACTGAGACGTTTGTAATGCGAAAGGAGTGTGTGTGTGTGTGTGTGTGTGTGTGTGTGTAAAAACATATTCGTACAAAATATTATATATATATATATATATATTATATATTAAAAAATATCATATACAATAACACATGTATATATATATACACATGTATGTTCTCTCATATCTCTCTCATCTACGAAGTATGTTCTGTGTGGCGTTTTTTTTTCAAGTATTTACAGATGTAAAATAGAAAATATTTTACTGATATATATATTAAAAAATATCATATACAATAACACATGTATATATATATACACATGTATGTTCTCTCATATCTCTCTCATCTACGAAGTATGTTCTGTGTGGCGTTTTTTTTTCAAGTATTTACAGATGTAAAATAGAAAATATTTTACTGATAAATAGTCGTCTAAATACATCCTATATGTTTTGGCATTTTACTACGGATATGATTACAAAACTTCTTAAATTAATAATTGTTCAATTTTCAATTTCAACTTTTTGATTTGATCTGCAAGTTGTGATTGGTCATTGGTAGTAACCGAACAAGCTACAACAGAACGTGAAACACCACATGCTCTTCCTAATGCAACTTTTGATGGTACAAATACATATGGTACATTTTTATCTTCACATAATAATGGTAAATGTAAAACAATTTCCAATGGTTCAGTATCTGCAGCCATAACGATGAATTCACTAATTCCACGATTCAAAGTTTTTGTTGCTTCATTTGCACCTTTTTTCAATTGCTTGTAGTTGGATGCTTGTTGTACTAATTCAAGTATGGTTGCACTTAATTTAGATTCAGCTAATGGATATGCTTTTTTAAATGTAAAACAATTTCCAATGGTTCAGTATCTGCAGCCATAACGATGAATTCACTAATTCCACGATTCAAAGTTTTTGTTGCTTCATTTGCACCTTTTTTCAATTGCTTGTAGTTGGATGCTTGTTGTACTAATTCAAGTATGGTTGCACTTAATTTAGATTCAGCTAATGGATATGCTTTTTTGTTCACTTGATCTGACATATTTAAATAATAATAATAAATCTATATAATTTTTGTATTTTTTATATTTTTTGTTTTTTTTGAGCTAAGTCGTTTTATATATATATGTATATATTATATTAAAAACCCACGTGCCCGTTATTTGTTATATAATAATGTTCGTAATGATGGTTATATATTGTTGTTGCAATGTTTTGTTGTTTCTGTTGATCATTTATATCTTCCTCTTCCTTGATAAATAGAATCTATTTATATATATTCTAACACAACAATAATAGAATATAGAATTTCAGAACGTTTTAGACTAATAATCTTGAAGTCAATGTTTCTAAGTATAAACTAAATATTGGGTTGTACCTTGTATTTATATGTTATTTAGTGAATTTAATTAGTATATTAAATTGCATGCCTATTAATTTCTTGATATAAAAAATGGTTTCCAAGTTTTGTTCAACAAGGGAAAAACTGCAAAAATCGTTCATTCTTTTTTTTAAAAATATATTAAGTATATATATTTGTATACTAATAGTTTTAGCAAATAAAATAGGAATCTTAGTATACAATTATATATACTTAATATATTTTTTCAGAAATTTTTCCCATGTGTATAAGGTGCTAATATTAGCCTGTTTATTCATTATTTTGTGGATATGAATGGATCATCTTGATGGAATATTTTTCCCATAGTGTATAGTGTTAAAAGTGCTCACAGTTTTGTATAGCATTTAGAAGGTATACAGCACCCAGACAAATTTTCATTACTGGCAATAGCTATTAGCATTACACAGCACTGAAATACCATATTTTGTGCAAAAAGCTATTGCCAGTTGACCGAAATTACAAAACTATAATAGATTTGTGTCAATATAAATATCCGATATTAGCACTACTCGATCCCTTCACTAAACGCCTCGTCTTCCCTAGCTACAGCCCATAATCAGGAATTCTGAGCGCTTATATTAGCACTACAATAGCACCAAGTCTTTTCCAGATATAGTTAGAAATAGGGTTCTGTCAATAGCTTCAATATTAATATGGGCATAGCAGGTAATTTGGATTCATTGGCTCTAATGGAACGAGGAAGATAAAACAGGTAAAACATTCTGGATGATTTTGTTCATTGATATGTTCTTGTTTATTCCATTTATATATCAAATATCCGATAAATTGATATTACAATAACAGTGTTGGTATGATATTATTACATATACTATTCTATTGTTAGTGTATATAAATTATTACACATATAATCCATTATAATTTACATTCAAACACTCTTTTGATCACACCATAAATAACTCCAACTCTCTCTCTCTCGTGCAATTTTTATAGAAATACAGAAGTATATTGCTCGTCCGTGTCATGTGCGCGGCATGGACAAAAAAAAAAAACAGATAGTAAAGATTAAGTTAATCAATTAGATAAACATTATTAGTACAAGAAAATATTATTATTAAGAAATTATTATTATTATAATTAGTAAAGAAACAATAATGGGAAAACGTGATCGTACAAATGATGCCACCAACGGAAATTCATCACCAAAAAAAGCAAAAAAAGCATCGAAATTTTGGAAAAAACAAATTAAAAGTATATTTAAAAAAAATGATACAAACAAGTTGAAATTTAAACCTATACGAAAAGAACTCGTTAGAGCATATAGAAAAGAAAATCCATCCGTATCAAAGGATGAAGCGAAAAAAATATGTTTAGCTGAAGTACAAAAATTATCATCCTTTGAAATAGAAGGTAAATTTATATTGAAAAAAAAGAAAAATAGTAGTGGTAATGATGATGATAATAACAACAACAACAACAACAACAATAATACTACAGCAGCAGTAGTAGTATCAAATGGCAATTCTCCAAATGGTTTTCCAGATGTAAAAACTTTAGATACAAAAGTATATCGTGAAAAATTTGAACTTACTTTAGAAGGTAATGGTCATCAAGATGAAAAATTTTATCCATGGCAATCGTTAATAAATGCAGAAAATGCATTTGGTGCAAACATATTAACAGTATGTAAAGGATTCACGGCACCAACACCAATACAAGCACAATGTTGGCCAATATTATCAGCTGGGCGTGATATTGTTGGTATTGCAGAGACGGGTTCTGGGAAAACACTTGGTTTTTTATTGCCAGCAGTATGGAAAATTTTAAATGATAACAATATCAAAGATTTAAACAAACCAAGAATTTTAGTCGTTGCACCAACACGAGAATTAGCTATGCAAACAAATGTTGTTGCAGATGAAATGCCATTAAAAAATGTTTGTATATATGGTGGTGTACCAAAACGTGATCAATTCCGTGCATTGAATAATGGCGTTGCTGTCGTTATTGGCACACCTGGACGTTTGTTAGATTTAGCAGAAAATACAGATGCATTGGATTTATCCAATGTATCCCAATTGATTTTGGATGAAGCAGATAGAATGCTTGATCAAGGGTTTGAAAGAGATATGAGACGATTAATTGGATTATGCAATAAACAACGACAAACATCATTATTTAGTGCTACATGGCCGGAATCCATTCGTAAATTAGCATCAGAATTCATGATGAATCCAGTAAATGTATATATTGGCAGCAAAGATTTGACTGCTAACGTACGTGTTTCACAAACTGTTGAAGTCATTGAGCCAAGAGCAAAGGAAAAGCGATTGTTGCAACTGTTACAAAAATATCATAAATCACGAAAAAATCGTGTGTTATGCTTTGCATTGTACAAAAAAGAGGCAGAACGGTTGGAATCTATGTTATCTAGAAATGGATGGAATTGTATTGCTATTCATGGAAACAAAACACAAGAGGCAAGAACAAGTGCGTTGAAATCATTTAAAGATGGTAAAATTCCACTTTTAATTGCAACTGATGTGGCTGCACGTGGACTTGATATACCAAATGTTGAATGCGTTATAAATGTATCGTTCCCATTGACAATTGAGGATTACATACACAGAATTGGACGTACTGGTCGTGCTGGTAAATATGGTATTTCCCATACTTTTTTTACCAACTTTGATAAAGCAAGGAGTGGTGAATTGCAAAATGTATTAAGAGAAGCAAAGCAACCTATACCAGATGCATTGTTGAAATTTGGTAGTACAGTAAAACGAAAGGAACATAAAACGTATGGAAGGTTCGGTCCAAAGGAAGATTTAATTGGGTTAACTGCCACGAAAAAAACATTTTCAGATAGTGATAGTGATTAAATATATGTGATAATACTCGTATATATAGTATATTTTAAAGTGTAAATATATGATGGTTAAAATCTAAGTTATAATATTTACGCATAATTTATTGTTTAAAAAGTAATATGTATATATATTAATATATATCTAAAATTTATAAATCATTTTTGATTTGAGATGTTAATAAACGGGAGTAAAAGAATTTTATATAACATAGGAGTAAGAGAAAAACACATATATATATCATATGAGTAAGAGAAAAACACATATATCATATATAAAAAATTAAGTTTTAGTTTACGCTATAATTTTCGTACACAACATTTTTTTAATATATGCTAAAAAACAGGAATATATATCATATTATACTTCATTGCACGAAGTATTCTATCTTTAATATTTAAATTATAATATAATCTCACGTATGTGTTATGTGTGCGTACATTTAAACATATGTAATGGATGTACTACGATAATTATTGGATGGTGTTCTTGCTATAATTACAGGACTTAAAGATATTTCCATACCGCCTGGTGAATGACTTTGATGACGGTCATCATCATCCTGGTGGGATTGTAATTTACTACTTGTATTGCCATCATCATTATCATCGTCATCATTTTCTTCCTGTTTTGAGGATGCTCCTGAATTTAACATAACTTCTACCGTTTCTTCTTCTTTCGATGATTCTTCTACATGATCCTTTTTCACCACATCATGTTCTTCTTCTGTATGGATACCGGATGGTGCTAGATTTGCAATATCTAACGTTGTATCCATCCATAAATCCCAATCTTCATTCCATCCAATGAAATGAATTTTAATTTTACAGGTTGATCCTTCATACTTTTTATCTACAATAACAGATTTATACCATTTCCTATTTGAATCCCTTGCATCTAACTTATCACCAATTTGCAGCGTCGTACACCATGCTGGTGTGCCATGTCCGCAGAATACATCCGGATGTAACGAATATGAACTTTTTCGACTAGAAGGCGTACCAGTTGGATTTTTCAATGATTTTTGAAATGAATTGATTTGATTTTTAACATCATTTTCAGCAGGATATGTTGATCTGGTAGTATTTGCAGATTGTTGACTACCATTTATCGCATCGTTACTATTATTATTACTATTATTATTATTACCATTTATATTATTTCCATTACCTTTTTTTTTCCCTTTATTGTTTTTCTTTTTATTCGTATTATCATTATGAATATCTTCTTCTTCCTCCGTAAATGACATACTTAAACTTAATTTAATAGATTCTTGTAATTCATTAATACCGGTAGCCATTTTACTTACACCATTTAATATTTTAATACCTATTTCTTGTTGGCTGTTTGTATAGTTAGAGCCTTTGTTATTAAAATTTATAAATGGTTCTGATATTGATGTAGGTGAAGATGTACTTTCAAGCTCACGCCTCTTTTTACTTTCAACTGCTAAAAGTTTCTTTGTATAATCTAATTCGTTTGTTACTGTACGTAAAGCTTTTTGTAAATCTGATATTTGATGTACAAGATCTATAGGATTAACTTGTGCAGGACTTTCATTTCCATTTTTGTTTCTCATGTGTTCTGGAGTAGATACAAAATTAAAATCGGAATCTCCTGTATTGAATAAATTACTTTTCCCTGCAATCAATAAACTCATACGATTTGGTCGTTTCACACCACCTCTATCGATAGAAACTTGTTGTGGTGTCTTTGGTATTGGGCATTCTTCCATATTAATAATATCTCCCATCAAATAATGTGTATGTATATTAATATATATACAAAGTTAATAATTGGAAAAAAAAATTAGGGGGTTTGTATGTAAAATAAATATATATACGTATATTCACTCTCTAAATATATATCGAATATTGGTAGTATCTATGAATATAATTTGGTATATTATATATATATATATATTTACATGTATATTGCTTCTTCTATATATATAGTAGATAGATAATACATGCAGGGTTTTTTTACGCATAGAACTTGGTAACGTTCATTCGCTCTGTCCCTCAAATTGATTGCTTCCAACCTTCGATTTTCTGATTTCGCCTATCAATGACACATAATTTATACTTAAAAGTGGGAATTACAATACTAAAATCACAAAAAAAATCATAATAATAATTCTACAACAAATAATCTTCATAAAAAGGGATGTATTCATCAAAAATATAATGATTAATGTGATGTGGAAATGTACACTGCAGCACAATCATTCCATGTATAATTTTTTCTATAAATTACCATTTACATAAGTTGCGTTCTATATATATATATATAGATAGATATCTGTGCGTGTGTGTGGATTGATACTACTTCAGTATATTTTTTTTTTTGCTATCGGTCGAATTGGATTATATATTTTACGTTTACACCAGTAGCCATATATTATTAATTTAAATTTATGAGTTATTATGGCGGGTTTTCTTTATCGCCAATGGCAACAACTGCTATGTATGCTGATGATGTAAATAAAAATAAAGGCAAGAAAAAGAGCGATACAAATGATAATAATGATGATCTTAAAAAAGAAACAACACTTGAGCAGAAAAATAATAATGCAGATGTCGTTAAGGAAAATGAATTATTAGATAATAATATCAAACAAAAATCGCCAGTAATAATTAAATATTTTAAACCATCATATATACACTTATATATTGAAAAAATCATATGTAACGTAGCTGCAACAAGTTTCCATAATAATAATAAGAATTTTTATATTAATTGTACATTGGGAAATAAATTTTTGGGGAAAACGAGCAATTTAACTTTTGAACCGTCTAGCGGTGGTTATCGTTCCATAGCGCTCTCAAACTTTCATGTAAAAATATCTTTTGTGGATTATCTTAAATGTCTACAGAAAAATAATAATGTTGGGATATGCTTTGAAATACGGGTAACTAACTTAAATGATTTAATTGGTGTCGTGCAAATAAATGGAAAAGATAATAATGATCGTGCATTGCCATATTTAGATGATAAATTTGATAATGAAAGTAAACGTATCAAGAAAATATGGCTTTCATCGCAATTACATGGGTATCGTAATTCATATATTATGATACTTGTTAGTTCATCATTAAGTTACAATGAAAAAAAAAATGATAATGATAATAGTAATAATAATAATAAATTAGAAGAGGAAGATACTGATGCAAATAGTAATAATAATAATTATGTTAACGAAGATATACTACCACAATGTCCAAACTATGATCGATATGGTATTTCTGTAAAATCATCAGCTGAACTACAAATACAAGCATATGAATGGCGTTCATATTATGATCAAGAAAATGAATTTCAAAGTTATCAAATATGGTCAAATATGAAATATATGAAAATAATACGTCAAGAACATCCATTTTCATTAATTGGCATGAAAGATGATAAGAAACCAACTAAAATAAAGGAAATAACAGATTCAGTCACATCAAAAATCAAATCTACACTGAGTAGTAATTATGTGGAAACACATACGCGGGAAGATAGATTAAAATGGCGTGAAGAAATATGGAAAGGATCGATTCCTCAAGATAAAAGGATGGAAGCATATCTAGAACTTTCAGGTGGTAAAATTAAACGTGCTCGAGAAGGCAAATCTTATTTTAAAAGATTATGTAATGCAAAGGTTAATGAAACAGATGCAATGCAAATAGAAGTAGACCTACCACGAACATTTGCTGGTAATAATTTTTCCACTTATGATGAAGATGGAAACATTAAAGATGGTGAGCGAATAGATGATTTACGTCTTGTACTTGGCGCTTTCTCTTGTAGAAATAGAGCTATTGGCTATTGCCAAGCGATGAATTACATTGTAGCAAGGCTTTTAATGATTGGTGAACCGGAAGATGCTTTTTGGGTTTTATGCGCTATTTGTGAGGATATTTTTCCTGGATATTGGGTGCCGTCTATGACTGGGGTACAAGCAGATTTAAAAGTTTTGGAAGATTTAATACATGCACGTTTGCCACGCGTTGCTGCTAAAATTAAACGATTGGAAATACCAATTACTGGTATTTTATCACAATATATTTTAACATTGTTTTTATTGTCACCATCAGATTGTGCATTTAAAATATTAGATGTGATATTATTAGAAGGTGGAAATGCATTATTAGCAGTTGCATTTGGATATTTTAAACTGTTTGAACATGAACTGGTTGAGCAAGCTCGTGACTTTCATCAATTTTGTAATATCTTAAAGCGTAAAGTTGAAATTTTTCATAACGTATCTGAAATTTTAGACATTGCGTTTAAGGAATTAAATGAAGTCGGGCGTAAAACTATTATGGTTGCGCGGAATAATTTTCGTAGAAATTTTAATAAAAATGCTGTATTTGAACGACGATTAAAAAGTCGTTTGAAAAAAAATGCGAAAATGAAAAGTGATGAAGAGTTCAATGTTGCATATACTATATTTAAACAAATGGCATTAAACAATGTTGACAAAGATTTAGAATTAAAAAAGCGAGAATTAAGCGTTGATTATTGGAAACTAGATCTGGAAGATTTTAGAACGGTTTTCATACAATTAAATCCATCATGGAGTAAAGATTTAAGTCTCATTGATCGCTTATTTGTTACATTGGATCGAACCCATAGTGGTTATGTAGATATCAATGAATTTATGCATGGGATACAAGTATTAAGTAATGGCACAAGTGAAGAGAAAATGACATTGGTCTTTCTTGCATATGATGCAAATGATTCCAATTCCATGAATCAGGAAGAACTAAAATCGTTGTTGAAAACTGTATATTTGGTAAATGGTATGGATTTAGAACAAAATGCCTTGGTAGCCAGTGTTGAAGCATGTTTATCAATGATTTTACCAGAAGACGACACAGAAAGACCAAATGTTCGAAGATCTTTGCGATTAGAAAAAGATGATGATGGTAGCAGCTACAGTAGTAACGATACTAATGTGAAAACTATAACGTTGAAACCTTTCATCGAGTTACATAAATTTCAACCTTTGATTTTGAAATGCTTTAGCTTAAGTTTGTTTGAGAGTGACAGTAGTAACGATACTAATGTGAAAACTATAACGTTGAAACCTTTCATCGAGTTACATAAATTTCAACCTTTGATTTTGAAATGCTTTAGCTTAAGTTTGTTTGAGAGTGATGATAAATAAAAAAAGTTGTTGCATATCATTTATATGATATTTAATATCTCCACACACCACACTGGGACCACATAAATTATACGAAGTACATACGTGCGTACTTCGTATTTTATTCTCTCGTACAAATATTTTTAAAATTTATTCATTTTTTAATACTTATTTTAAAACTATTAATATATATATGCGTAACCTGTATATCCCTATTATTAGATCTAGAGATAATAATATGTGATTCAAATTCATAATTTTGCATACCTCTCCCTCTCCTCTCTTTACCAAAACATATTAGATACTAAATAATAACCTTTTCGCATAATAATAAAATTCATAAATTTCAACCTTTGATTTTGAAATGCTTTAGCTTAAGTTTGTTTGAGAGTGGATGATAAATAAAAAAAGTTGTACATGATAATATCATATCTCCACACATCACAGTGGGACTACATAAATATTTTACATATACGCGTACTTCGTATTATTCTCGTACACACAAATATTTTTTTAATTTATTCATTTTTTAATACTTATACAACTATTAATATATGCTTTTAACCTGTATTCCCTATTATAGATCTAGACATAATATGTGATATTCAAATTCATAATTATGCATCCCTCCCTCTCCTCCCTTTACCAAAACATATTAGATACTAAATAATAACCTTTTCGCATAATAATAAAATTTATTACACATAATATTAACGAAGCAAAAAACATTATTATCAATTCTCCGCAATTACTTTGAGATGTATCTCCATAATGAGATCGATGAGTAAATTCGCGCGGTGGGGGCCTCGTATTGTCGTCTCTACGATTATTTTGTTGCGTTCCCGTATTATCATTCACAGCGTTATTATTATTATCATTATTATTATTATTGGAGGTGCTATCATTGTTATTGTTATTTACATTTCTTCGTCTTAAATTACTATCATTCATTTTAGACTCAGTATTATTCGATACAACAGCAGCTTTTGGTTTTGATGCTGGTTTTTTCTTTGAAACATTTGCTTTTAAAGGTGATTTGGTAGTAGAAGGTTTTTTTTTGTCATTATTATTATTATTATTATTACTTCCTGGAGCATGAAAATGCATTTGTGCAATAGCGTCTGCATATTTGTTTTTCGATGCTTTTTCTTTTCCATCTTCATTTACTACAATGCACTCTTCCGGGATCAAGTTAATTACTATCATTCATTTTAGACTCAGTATTATTCGATACAACAGCAGCTTTTGGTTTTGATGCTGGTTTTTTCTTTGAAACATTTGCTTTTGAAGGTGATTTGGTAGTAGAAGGTTTTTTTTTGTCATTATTATTATTATTACTTCCTGGGGCATGAAAATGCATTTGTGCAATAGCGTCTGCATATTTGTTTTTCGATGCTTTTTCTTTTCCATCTTCATTTACTACAATGCACTCTTCCGGGATCAAGTGTAGTAGAAGGTTTTTTTTTGTCATTATTATTATTATTACTTCCTGGGGCATGAAAATGCATTTGTGCAATAGCGTCTGCATATTTGTTTTTCGATGCTTTTTCTTTTCCATCTTCATTTACTACAATGCACTCTTCCGGGATCAAGTCTTTAATCGGCCCGCAATGAGGACAAGAATACGACAGAGACTTTTTAATGCATTTTTGTCGCTCTTCCTTTGTCCAATTTAATCCACCAATAGCACCTTCGCTTTTCGATGGCATAAAAGATATTAATGCTTCTAATATTGTTCGTATTCCCCAAGCTGGTTGCCACTCTTCTGGGTGATATGCACTAAAGCTTAAACAAATTTTCTTTCTAATTTCAAACCGTCCATTCTCGTTTAAAAAATATATGTTAGGAGGTTTGAATGGGTACCCACTGGGCAACACTATCCTACCATGGTAAAAGCCTCCTTCAAAATCTGTCCCTTTTGGACCACGTAAAGTAAAATGCCAGTCAAAAATATTATCTTCCAATGGCATAGCATGATATTGGTCCGACGGGTCTTTCTTCATTTCATTTACTTCCTCCATGATACGTCGTACACCCGTATTTTTCAATGAAAATTGTGATGTCATTTTATGATTTTATTTGTCACTATTACTATAACTATTAATATAATACATATGAATTCTTTTTTCTCAACACATAGGTTACGTCATTACTTTTCAATCGTTTTCGTTTCCATTTTTCAACATACAGGTATTCACTATTACTATAACTATTAATATAATACATATGAATTCTTTTTTCTCAACACATAGGTTACGTCATTACTTTTCAATCGTTTTCGTTTCCATTTTTCAACATACAGGTATACTTAAACTTAAATTATATTCTTTTTGCAATTCATTTTCTAATAAAAAAAAAAAAAAAAAAAAAAATTTTAATCATCTATCTGCATCATAATAATTGTTATAATTAGGGTTAGGGCATTTTATTATATTACCAGGGTAGTAGCATTAGCAATTTCCAACCAATCCGAGCACACGACAACAGACTTTTTTTTTTACCTCTGATAATAATAATAAATAATATTATAGTTTATTATATTTACTAGTAGTATTATTTAAATAGACAAATTAACATTTGTAAATAGAAGGATATGGATAGATAGCACACGACAACAGACTTTTTTTTTTACCTCTGATAATAATAATAAATAATATTATAGTTTATTATATTTACTAGTAGTATTATTTAAATAGACAAATTAACATTTGTAAATAGAAGGATATGGATAGATAACAAAATATATAGCAGAGAATTGTAACGTATACCGATTTGTGTTGTTTATTTGAAGTATTGTTGTATCTATCATACATAAATATATATATATATATATATCAAAAAGCGCACTATGTGGTTTGTAATGACCGATAAGAATATTTTTCATTCGAAAAGTAGAATGCCAGTTTTAACAACATTACTGTTATTTTTTATTTTTAACGTGCATCACTTCGTAAACGGTCAATATTACGAAAATTCTACAAGATATAATGAACTGGTAGGTGAAAGGACACAGGATCTATTTGATGATATCGGTACACACCCTTTGGTACAATCTGTCTATTATCCTGAAACGATGTTAATTTTCAGGGATGGTTACGTTGACAAACCTCCTCCTCAAACAAGTCCAATTTTTGGCGCTCCGCTGGACTATATAGTAAATATTATCCTGAAACGATGTTAATTTTCAGGGATGGTTACGTTGACAAACCTCCTCCTCAAACAAGTCCAATTTTTGGCGCTCCGCTGGACTATATAGTAAATATTATCTTTGACCCTTGCAGAAATTATGAACCTAGTTGCTGTTTTGATAGATTTGGTACTCCTGAATATCTAGAAAATGAAAATACCTCGTCGCAGATTGTTAAAATTGAGGATAACTCTGAAATAGATCACATTAGTAGTAGACTTGGTGACCAATTATTGCTGTTAGATGAAGTATGTCTTGGTTTAGAAACACCGTTAACAGTTATTGATACTTGTATGGGATGCTTACGTTTCGAAATGGACCAGCTAGGACAAGAATCCCCTGTAATCTATCCATTGTCAGAATGTCCTCCAAGTACAACATTTCATTGTTTGGATCCTACAATTTATTCGTCAGACCAAAATTTATTGACAGAATTAACCCCCATGGCAGTAGACATCATAAAGAATGTTCATTATGGAACTGACTATATTAGCAACTTACTTAAAGGTGGTGAAGTCGATTATAAAATACATTGTCGTGAGCGTTATGTTCAATATCAAAATATACAACCTCCAGTTACAAATATTAGCAATCCACCATTGTTATTTTTCAATGCAACGCAAGTTATAAGTCTAAAAAAGTTTGATTTGCAAGGTAGGAACTTAATATTTAATAGACATCTAGCAGATTTCAATCCGTTATATGGGAAAGACAATATTTGTAGTCAACAAAAGACGCAAGGTTGCAATCCAATTAAATGGATTGAATCAAGTGATTGTGGAGCATGGGTTCCACCAATGGGGAAACCCTGTACAGAATTTCCTTTCCAGCCGAGTATAGTGAATGGTTATTATGCACGTGTCGATCATAGAACAACTAGTATCAACATTACTGTAGGTTGGAAAACTGGATATGTCACGATAAAAATAGATGACGGATTGCGTGAACTTCCAGAAATTTTAATGACAAATGGGGAAATGAACAACATTACTGTAGGTTGGAAAACTGGATATGTCACGATAAAAATAGATGACGGATTGCGTGAACTTCCAGAAATTTTAATGACAAATGGGGAAATGAAGAACGACCCATTAAATTTTGCCTTGTCACCGGGAAAAAATACAATTACAGTTACGTGGTGTGCATCATTAATTCCAAAGGATGAACTGTGCGATACGTCAGGTCCATATAATCTTTATAAATTTATTATCTCTAAACCGTTTTATACTTGTAGGCGAGTAGTTTTGTATAAACAGGAGTGTACTGTTAAACGGGTTGCAAAAGTACAACCATATGAAAGACCGAAATGCTGGGATTATAATTATACGTTAGTTGGTGACAATGATTGTTATTGGGCAAATGGAACTAAACGTAGATATTGCATCACTATGGCATATAGTAGCACGACGTTTGTACATCAATGTACTGGTTTTCAGAACAGCGGTCCATACAATGACGATACACATTGTGGAACGTATATAGAAGTGCACTTGCCAAACATTACATTAGGCCCACTTACTGGCCTGTACAACAAAAAACAAATAGAAGAAGTTTTAATAGAAGTCAAATTACCACCAGGTCTGACCTCTGGTTATCGAAGTATACCATTGCCGACACAGTATAAAGATTTTCCACGAAGAATAATTTGCCGTGGAGCATATCAGGTATGGTGGGTCTTGCGGACGCCAAGTGAATTTATAATTGAAAAACGCAAAAATATTTATTTAAAGTCCCCTATATGTGATTGGGATCCATTTAATAAGCGATATCGTCCGTACGCAACGATTGCACGTGTTGATGATTATGGTGCATTAGGTCCAAATCCTGCAGCAATTGGTAGTGATATTATACCAACAGATGCACAAATACAATTTGGAAAATGGTGGGAAGAACCTTACAGCGCAGAGGAGATCGCAAATAATAAGGGCTTTATATTATGTGATGATCAGGGAGAAAATTGTAATGATGCTACGCTGAACCTTCCACAGCGGTTGTAATTTTTGGTTTGTGTGTTGGTAAATGGAAAATGGTGGGAAGAACCTTACAGCGCAGAGGAGATCGCAAATAATAAGGGCTTTATATTATGTGATGATCAGGGAGAAAATTGTAATGATGCTACGCTGAACCTTCCACAGCGGTTGTAATTTTTGGTTTGTGTGTTGGTAAATACTATTTTTCCTACGACGTCCGTATATTTTTTTATTTTTTGTATTCAGTTAAATATTGGTTAAAATCTAAAGTTATATAAAATATTTAAAATAATTTTATACTATTCATTTTTATATATTTATAAGATATGATATTCTCTTTTTTTATAAAGGTTTTAGATTTTATAATGGAATTTTACTAGTTTCCTCTCCTTCTACATTCTTGGTTAAAATCTAAAGTTATATAAAATATTTAAAATAATTTTATACTATTCATTTTTATATATTTATAAGATATGATATTCTCTTTTTTTATAAAGGTTTTAGATTTTATAATGGAATTTTACTAGTTTCCTCTCCTTCTACATTCCCATCTCCTACTTCCTTTTCATTTACAACATTTGATAAATACGATTTAGCAACCATACTTATTCTAACAATTGCTAAGATACCACATATTGCACCAACAATGAATAAAACTAACGTTATTACACTTGTATCCGTATCGCCCTTGTAATTACCAGTTGCAGCAACATGGATGCTAACTCCAACATATACATATACAACAGTTGCAGGTAACATTCCAACACATGCTAATACGTAATCCTTCAACGAGATTGATGTTCCAGACATAATATAATTTAACGCATTAAACGGGATTAATGGACTAAGCCGCAATAAGAACATTGTTTTAAAACCTTCTTTTTCTATTGCTTTGTCGATAGCACGGACAACATCAAATTTCTTGCGTAATTTTCCCGTCAAATCTTTCAGTAAATAACGGCCCATGAAAAATGATAATGTAGCTCCAAGTGTAGCGCCAAAAAATACTGTTGCAGTCCCAATAAAAATTCCTAATCCGATGTCATTCGTAGCAGCTGTAAATGCAATTCCAGCGCCTATGGTAAGGATACTACCAGGAATAAATGCGACTGTACAAAATGCGTAGATGAAAAGATACAAAAAGATGCCAAGGACCATATTCAGCGCAACCCAATTAACAAAATCTGTTAGTAATACCCCCGTACATGAATATTTTGATTCACAATGGTTATTTTCCACTAATTTGAATGCTGGATTTTCAGCGTTGCTTACGCAATTTAATGTCCCATTATCAATAAATAGAGGTACATTTGCTTTCTTCAAACGTGAAACACGTGCACTTTCTGTTTCAACTAGAGTACATGGTCTTGCAACAACATCAATAACTACTAAAATTATTATCACGATAAGTATACCAATTCCAATATATTTTTTATTCTTACTATCATTTGCTGTAATAGAAGATTCTACTTTTGATGAGGTTGGTTCAGGTATCATTTTATCGGTTACTCCTGTACTACTAAAATTATTATCACGATAAGTATACCAATTCCAATATATTTTTTATTCTTACTATCATTTGCTGTAATAGAAGATTCTACTTTTGATGAGGTTGGTTCAGGTATCATTTTATCGGTTACTCCTGTGTCGTTATTTTCCATGGTATTGTATGATAAAGACATGTTCCTCTTTCCTTGTTTTCTAATGATTTATCTATCTATTATTATTCTTGACTTGTAAAATAAATAAATAATTGTGCAATTCTATCAAGTTAAATCGAATATTCTTCCATCTATGATGTGTAGTAGTAGTGCAACTTACAGTCCATTTGTGAAGGATGATTTCAATTAACACTACATACTATTGGAAAAATTATCACTTGCGCATATTTTCCATCAAATTTCATTAAAATCAACATTTTCAACCTAAATTCTTATATTTCATCGTTTTGATGATGGATTTTTCATTTCATTACATGAAAACAAAGGAAAAACATTGAAAATACCTTTTTAAACTTAGGCTCCACTAGTATACCATTTTTCCTATCAATTGGCAAAATAATTTTGACATTTCTTGTTTTCAGAAATTAGGGATAGCAGAATTTT
>LT649302.1:0-41399 GCA_900128395.1 Stramenopiles sp. TOSAG23-2 | reverse complement strand
TATCGATTATTTCACCAGCTACACCAGTTAGACCTACAAGCAATATACCAGCATATCCATTAAATGGTGGCGCGCCAGTACATCCTACGGCATATAGTTATAGCCCACCATCTGCTGCTACAAATGCATTTATTGAATTACGAAATGCAATTTTTAAATTAAATCAACATACATATAAAATGATGAAAGAAATACCAGAATTCATGCACCGTCCTGAAAATCCAAATTTAATGGGACAAGAACATGTATCGATTATTTCACCAGCTACACCAGTTAGACCTACAAGCAATATACCAGCATATCCATTAAATGGTGGCGCGCCAGTACATCCTACGGCATATAGTTATAGTGCACCATCAGCACCAGGAGCAGTAGCACCAGGAGGTGCAAGAAGATGAAGTCTGTGTTTAATTCTTGGTTAAATTTAAAATTTAAAATATTTTTCTTGTTTTTACATTTTCGTAAAAAATAATACTCGTACTCGTACGTAAAATAATATAACACACACACCAATTAAATTACACCATTGCGTAAATTATTTAATAATATATATATATTAAAAATGTGTGTAAAATATTTTTAATAAAATACGAGAGATGCATATATTTTTAATCAAGAATTCGTAAAAAAATTAAATTATTATTTTTTAAAAAATATGATATCATATCATACACACACATTTAACATTTATTAAAAAAAATACTATTACGGATCAATACGCACAGACACCCACACATGACCAATGCATATTATATCATATTATTTATTAAAAAAAATACTATTACGGATCAATACGCACAGACACCCACACATGACCAATGCATATTATATCATATTTTACATCAATATACAACCACCATCTTTACCATATTTTTTAGCAATATTTTTTAAATTTATCCACGGTTCTACTGTTCGTGTCCTTGGATTTAATACAGGTGGATTGTTTTGTAAAATATCTCTTTCTAAATAATTATAAAAATCCTTAAAGTCCGCTTCAGGATGTGGATAATCATTTTCCCTACCACCAAATAATATTGATAATGTACCTCGTAAATGTTCTGTAGATAAATCCATCTCATCGAGCATATCTAATTCTTTCCTATGTGTACCGAATTCTCTAAATCGATGCAATGGTTCACCATATGTAAGCCAATTATTATGTTCATAAACTTCATCAGCTTCGCCAAATAGATCATCCAAGACATCCATTGCTAATTCTAAATTATTATCAACATTATTCCAATAATTTACTACATTTTCTTCATCTGTACATAATCGTATGCAAACCCAACATGGTAATCGTTCTAATTGCCTCAATGCCTGTGCTACATCACCATCGCTACTTTCACCATCTGTAAAAATTGTAACAGTAACACGTTTATTTTCATGTCGTAATGTAGCTTCCATTTGTTTGATTTCATTTGCAATTTGGGTAATATGATAGCATAACGGAGTCCCACCAGTAGCACCTCCAGATAAAATTCCACGAAATAATTGTAATGATTCGCCATTATCTTCACGTTGGCCAATAGTCAATGGTGCACCTGCATTTAATAAACGAAATTCCGATGTGGATTGAGATAAATAAGCAAATTCAGCATGAAAATCTACTGCTGATTTTAATTCTGCCCATCTGCTGCATTTGACAACCATTGGTCCACGTGAGCGTGTAACTTCAATTTTATTACCATCATTAGCATTCATTGAACCACTATCATCTACAATAAAGAAACGTTTCCAAACTTGATTGAGATCACCTATCATACTATCAGCAAGACCTGATGGCCAATTGTTTGATTGTAGAAAAGTTTTTGATCTTTCAATGACTTGTTGAGTACGTTGTGGTTGTTGTTGTTGTTGTCCTAAAAATGATTGTTGTTGTTGATTACCTATAAAAACAGGAACATTATTTGATGAATGATGTTGTACCATTACTGGTACAGCTTGTGCTGTTGGCACTGTTGATTACCTATAAAAACAGGAACATTATTTGATGAATGATGTTGTACCATTACTGGTACAGCTTGTGCTGTTGGCACATTGCTATTATTGTTGTTGTTTTTAGCAAATGATGACATATGATATATTTCTATATTGAATATATGATGTAATGATGATGATGATGATGATGATATATATCTATAATCTAGTTGTCGTCTATTATTTACTATTGTTCAATATAAATTTAAAATAGTTGTGTCTAATAATTTCTAATCTAATTAATTATTTTTTTGTGCATATTATTATTACCAGGCACCCAGGTAGTATTATTAGAGAGGAGTGTAAATTATTGTACTTGTGTGGGATCATACATATGTATGAGGATAGTGTTGTTCAATATTTCTGCGGTACCACGTAGTAATGCTATTCTCATGCTAATATTAAACCCTTATAAGAACATGAAAAAGATGCTATTGCTTGCTATTATTTTCGTATTTCCCCCCTCCTGTTTAACACCAAAGTTAAACCACCTACACTGTTGAAACTCTTTATAAAGTTACCTAATATGTGTTGGATTCTCCAAGTTTCCATTTCCTTGAAGTACCGTTTTCGGTCATCCTCAGCCATAATACGATACTTGGCTTTTTGAATTTCGGGAAGCTCATTCCAACGAGAATTTGCTTCATTCAGTCCATAACCTCTTTGTTGCATAAATAGCGAACGTGGATTCAATGGAATCTTTTTTGTTTTGCTTGTTCTCAATTGATACATTTGTACTTCATGCTTCCCAAATACTTTTATCATTTTTTTACTTTTTTTGTTCTCCTCCTTCTTGTTGCACCTTTCCTTTGCACCGGTTGTTTATTTTTAAACCCAAAAGTAAACCAGGAACCTGGTTGAACCTGTCAACAAACGCTTGCCAATCTTCATGCGTTGAAGATTTACAGGTTACCGAGAGAAACCTCCACCACTTGTCCCAATATGCCAACCAAGAGTCACCTTTCCCACCAAAATTGCACAAATGTGGTAGCACCAATGTGCCTGCCCCAATCTCCCCCCACTCACCATAACGACGTGGTGGTAAATCTGGATGTGCCATATCCTCATAAGCACCAGCGCCGATGAATACATTAATTTCGCTTTTCCATTTCCAGTATGTATTCTGGGCATGAAATCATTCCTTTGTTTTTTCTTCCGAATGCCCCCCCCCCAAAATCCCTCCTTGCATTCGTGCATTGCGAATCCCCGCGGACCGCATGGCAGCGATCAAAGAGATTAACAAACCGCACTGTATGGCCAACACTTTCCAACAATCTCCTGATCGCTACTATACGGAGTTCGGTGTCGGAGGTTCCAACTTCCATAATGCTTGTTTGAGCGTTTGGTTGCTACCATCTGTAGGTACAAGAAAAGAAATGACAGTATTTGATAAATTGCTAAATGAGCTTGGATGGGAAAGTTGTAGCATGTTAGACAAGTGTACATTGCTTCTGTTTCTCCATGTAAATTTTCGATACATCATTGAAGTGGATTTGACAATAAGTCATGAGACAATAATTGGTAATGAATCTGGGTGTAACTCTGAATTGTATTTGGGACACCCAATGAGAATAAATATGCCAGTAGTAAATGCAGTTGATAATGGTGAATATTTGTACCAACAATTCCTTACATGTGCAGCCAACTGGCTTGGTAGCCAAATTAGTCCAATAGATGATACTTGCAATGCAACAACCGTTTTACAACCAAGTATTCCTCTGTGGACTCCAGGAAACCGTTTTCAAGATGAAATACCAATTGTTCAAAGTTTGCTTGGGAATGGACCATTTAATATTGCACATACTCAGTGTATATATTTTAATTATGTAAAATGTAAAATTATTATCACAAGGTAAATTCAGTATAGTGCTGTAATACCTTTTTTACTTTGTTTACCTACATGGATATAGCATACAGACATGTAATACCATTGTATTACTATACTACTATCTTATAATTTATCATTATGCACCCATATCCATGGCTCAAAAAGAGGGGAAAATTAATATATCGATACACACACATTTATAAAAAAAACAAATTTTAACAAAACATTCCCATACATAATAAAACAACAATGCTATTAAAACATAGTTACAAATCAAATCAAATTTGCAAGAATATTTAAAAAAAAAAACAAAAAAAATATAAAGATGAAATCATTCACAATATATTGTATTGTATTGCTACATATCATTTTAGTACCATCATCAATTGTATCATTTACACCATTAATTGATATAGATAAAAATTCAGGTCCAGAACGTTCTGTTGATGTATATACACATTTAATAAATAAAGCAACAGTTGATAATCCATTGATTATCTATTTTTATAAACCAGATTGCCATCAATGTGAAGATTTTGAACATATATTATCGGCATTAGCATCAGAAAAAACACCATCAATGCAACGATTTACATTTGCAAAAGCAATTGGAGATGCATCCAGATCTTTCCCGATTGGAAATCCACATAGTTATACATTTTTACATAAATTAAATATACATAAATTTCCATCAGTAAGATTTTTTCCACAAAATGAAAAAGTCGAATGTATGCATGATTTAGATGCTATTAAAAATGCTTTGTTTAAAATGAATATGCTTGGAAAAACATTTCCACCTATATTAAAAGCAAATCAACATGAACCAACGCCATATCATTATTCACAAAAATTATTATTAACATCTGCAATACCAATAGCAACAAAACGTGCATTATCATCAAGAAGAGAAGTAGCTTCTTCCCATCACATTGAAACAAATTCATTTATCCAAACGTATGTACATACACAAACACGTATGAATGCATTTATCGAATTATTTAAATATCCTGTACGTGGTGGTCAATGTCATAGTAGTAAGTGAGTTAAGGAGGTGGTGTGGTGATATTTTAAAAAAAAAATTATTTAAAGAATAAAGAGTGCGTTTTATGTAGTGCGTGTGTCAAAAAAGTCTTTTATTATTTTAAAATTTAATATTTTATGATACGTATTTTTTTTTATTTTTTAAAATATATGTGTACACATTACAGGTAATATAAAAAAACATAAAAACGTATTACACACACATACACACACACATTTGTTGACAAAAATTTATACGCACGAAACCCGTACGAACCGTATTTCTTTCCACACACACACACACAATTTTAAAAATTTCAATACCTATTTATATTATGACCCATTAACTCAGCATATCCCATGGATTCATTTAATAATTTAATAAATTCATCACATTTATTTGTTGCTTCAAATTTAAAATTACATTTTACACCATCTATGCTTTGAAAGATAAACGATTCATTTCCATTTCGATTTATTTTACCATTACATAATTTTATTAAAGGCATACCGCCGAAACGAACACCACGTTCAGTAACTTTATTAAATTTATTATCAATATGATTATCAGTTAAATTAAAAAATTGTATTTCATTAGATATATGATCAAATACAACATGTAAATCTTCAAATTTTTGATAACAACATAGAATTGACTTTGTACATATCAATGCCCTAGCATCATTTGATGGAATTTTTTTAATTTTTTCTAATTTGTTTCGTCGTTCCTCTGCTTCTTTTCGTAATTGTTCTTCTTTTTCTTTTCTTGCTTTTTCTGCAAGTAGCCATTTCTTATGTTGTTCTTCTTGTCTCTTTTTTACATCATCTGAATGTTTTTTCTCTGAATTTTTCATTGCCGTATCTACATCAATTCGTGCTGGTAAGTCTGCAGTCACTAATTCCAACGAAACTGTATCTTTACGTTGTATTTCATGACGGCTATCAGCATCCCCTTGATTCCAATGATCAGATATCGTTTCTTTACGTTGAATTTCATGTGGATTTATATCACTATTAATTCTTGGTATTGTCGCTTGGCTATCTTTATGTAACATAGTATGACTTTTTTTCAATAGAAAATCTTCAAATTCTTTTTCATCATCATCATCATTATTATTCTTTCTATCATTTGTATTTGATGTTGCTTGTGATGTAGTTGTAGTTATTTTCTTTGGTACAGGCATTATCACACCATCACTATTATTATTATTATTTCGTTGTCCAATACTTTGCCCAACTAATTTTTTAGATGCTGGTATTGGTTGTGCCATTTTACTCCAATCATCTGATTGATGCCGTTGTATTTGACGCGTAGCTGATGATGCAATTATACTTTTTGCCGTATTGTTGCCATTGTTGTTATCATTACTATTATTATGTAACGCATGTGATTGGCTAATTACATTATTCGTTGTTTTTTTGGACCATTCATCACTTTTTTTTGGGTTTAATTTATGTGCCATTTTTATTGTAAAAAAAACTAATATATATAAATATATCTATATGTCCTAGCCTATACTATATATTATACACAAACAAACATAAAGAAAAGTATAATATATGATAAATATACGATATGGTATGATATTCGTTTCCGTAGGATTGTTGATTTCATTGATACATTGATACAATTATTATATATAAAAATTTTACAAGAAGAAAAACAAATGTTGCAAATGTTGTATAAAATTGTAAATTATCCTTTCATATCACCTCCTATCAAGTCTTTATAGTATATAAGTACAACAATAGTCATGTTTACCAGTTTAAGTTTTTTTTTTAAATAAATACTTTTTTAACTTTTGCATGCAACTTTTCGTTCTTCGGTGTGTATTTTATTATACTTTAAACTATGTAAAAAAAATACAAAAAAAAAAAGAAATAGTAGATATAGAAATAGATAGAATGTAGACAATACATATATATATATATATATGAGAAACAATGAATGAAGTTATTGTATTAGATGATAGTGACGAAGAGGAGGAAGGTAATAAACCAAAAAATGGACAAGTGGTACAAGATTTGACAAATGATGATGTTGTATATATTGGTGAGACGAATGATAATCAGAATAATAATAATAAAAATGATGATAAAATAAAAGACGAAGATATGAATTTACTTTGTACTTTAGGTTTTCCAAAAGATCAAGTAAGGAATGCATTATTGTTGTGTAGTGGTAGTAAAGAAGCAGCGGCAGCGTATTTATTTGATGGGGTATTACCAAATGAAAATGTAAATAATGGTGGTAGTAATAGCAACAACAATAACAATAATAATCAGAATAATAATGATGATATGATGATGATGATGATGTTGCAGCAGGAACAATTTCAACTTCCAAATAATAATAATAACAATAACAATGGCAATAATAATAATGTAAACAATTTATTAATGTTTTTATTAGAAGATCAAGACTTTTATGAAGCATGCCATCATGCAAATAGGCACGATAGAGATACATCATCTAAGGCAGTATTAGAAGCATTAATGAGACTTGGTAAACGAAATCCAGAATTCATGCAAATCATTGCTCAAAATCCATTGCAATTAATTGATTTAGTATCATCTATTGAATTTTGACATATATCTTACGTAATATAGAGAGTTTTCTGCAAAAAGTGATATTACTCATAAACATTAAACATTTGCGTAATTTGAAAATTACATTAATGTACACACACATACGCACACGTATGTTTTAAAGTTGCAACACAGGTATTTTTATCATACATATATATAATACATCTTTCGTTTCCCCAGAGTACATTTAATAAACACACACACGCACACACACAAGGATGTACTTCTCTGAGTTCTCTCGACCCATGTACCTTTCCTCTCCAATAAAATCGCCACTTTCACTTTCTTCCGAGAGCCAAGTTCGACAGTGCTATTGCCATGCTAATATTATATTATGAGAGGCAAATTGATCGCACACACACAATACACACACATCGCAAATAGGTACAAATGACATCTAAATTACATCCAAATAATACGTAATTAATAAAACTAAGAATTATATGATATAGAAAGAAATGAAGATTTTGGAAAGTAATAAAACAACAACAACAACAACAACTATAATTTTCAGAACGTATTACTCTTATTATTATTGAAATACCAAGATTTGATCATGTCAGGAACAAAAAGAAAGACACCAAGTAATAGTTACAAAATTAACATTGCTTTACCAAGAATGAGTAATGGTTCGTTTGGTTTGCAAATAACACAGACGCTTCTTGGTTCTATGCTCAAAGTGCGCATTGACAAGTGTAAAAATACTAAAGTAAAAGGTGCAGCAATTGTCGATTTATCTGGTTGTATTATCAAATCAATTAATGGTATAAAATACGAAGGTAATTTACGTGTATCAACTGCAGCTGGATTAATGAAACAATCGAAAGATGTTTTAAAACTTACACTCGACTGTAAAAATAAATCATCTACTGTTCGTGTTGCACCTCAAGTTTATAGTAACAATAATAATCATATCGCTACTATTAGTAGTAATAACAATAATGGCACATTATCATCATCCACCACTACTACCACTATTAGTACGACACAAAGAAAGAAGAAAAAACAGAAGAAAAAAACAAAGAATGTCGAAACAGAAAAAAGAGCAGCACGGTATTGTAGTCAACCCACTTATGGTACTATGGAAAGAATTGAACGTGCCGCTGGACAAAGATTATTTCTTGTGACTGGTACCGATAATTCCACTGGTGAAAATTTACGAATGGATTTCCAAGTTTTAGGTTCAACAGGAAATTTGTACAGTGTTGAAATATCGAAACGTCCAACATGTACTTGTCCAGATCATTTACGTCGTAATAATCTTTGCAAACACATACTTTTTACCTTCATCAAAGTTTTAGGCGTTTCTAGTACCAATCCTGTGATATGGCAAAAAGCATTGTTACAAAGTGAATTGAAAAAATTATTTGATAATGCAAGCGAACGTCTTGCACATTTAGGAAATAATATCAAAGCAAATTCAAGAATCATCCAAGCAGTTACTGGAGTAGACGATGGCGATGCTAATAAGGATAAAGATGATGATGGCGGTAATGTAAAATGTCGCGAAATTACTGATGATACCACATGTCCAATTTGCTTCGATAATATTCTACAAACCGATGAGATAGTACATTGTCGTACTACATGTGGCAATCCTGTACACACACAATGTATGGATATGTGGATTGGTCAAAAAAAGAAGACGAATGCAGCAATAACATGTATATTTTGTCGATCACCATGGGAAGATCCAAGAATTACTAGTAATTTCAATGTATCAAGAGGGAGATTTACTTACCATGAGTATGAAAATTTTTCAAATATGTATTAAATTGAGAAAATATAAAAACAGAAATCAAGCTATACTGAGCAGGTTTATATTTTTTTATATTTAAATTAAATATCATGTACCGTATGATATGATACGTACGAACCTTCGTAATACGAATATGTTTCCGTGATATTTTATGCACGTGTGTGTGTGTGTAAATCAAAAACATACAGGGGGGGTTTCGTGTGTAAGGAGTATATATTTTAATGTTTTACGAAGTCGTAAAAATATTAAAAAAAAATATATAAGATTTTAACCATCTTTATTATGTCGATGCATAAGATAAAATAAAAAATAAACAAAAAAACTTTTCTCTTTTTTTACTCTCCGAGCTCCTTCGCTTTCTTTTTTTTTGCTTTTTTCAATGCTTTTTTCTCTTCTCGTGTTAAGCCTTTTTTCTTTTTTTTCATTTGTTTCCCAGACATCGCAGATGCTTTCGCCTCTGCTAATCGTTGTTCTTGTTCTAATATATCAAGTCGATCTAATAATGGCTTCATCGTTGTAAAGCGTTTCTCACATGCTTCAAATGCTAAACGTCTTAATTCTTTACCAGACATACGCCCATACTTAACAATTTCATTATTTGCCGTAACTTGTAGCCAATGATCAGCAGTGCGAAGGAAGAAATCACGTAATTTCTCTTTTATGTCAGGTGTTGATAATGCATCTGACAAACCTAATGTATGCATTAAATTACTAGTTTCTACGTTTGATTTTGAACGTCTTGATGATCCGCCACCAAAAACAAATCCACTTCTCTTTAATTTTTTCAATTGTTTCAATGCCAATACTACTGCTTTTTCATCTTTGCTCATTGCTTCAAATTCTTTCTTTTCTTTTTCCAATGTTTCCGCATCTTTCTCCTCCTCTTGACTATCGTAATCATCCTCATCTGTCATATCATCTCCATCATCTCCATAATTGCCTCCTCCATTCTCCCCGTCGCCGTCTTCATCTTCCATATCTTCCCATTCATCGTCACTACCTTGCCATTTTAATCCAGCATCCGTACTTTCTAATAATGGTTTCCATTCTTTTAATTTTACCATATCCAATGCCCAAATATCATCTAATGTGAAGCGTTTATCCTTTTCTTCCCACATGCCACCCCATACGTACAAATTATTACCTGAGGAACAAATTGAAGAATTAAATCGTTTTCTCGGCTCAATGGCATTTGGTTCTTCTTTGGTTATTTCTGCTTTTGAAGACTTTGCATTATCATTCTTATTGTTGTCATTGTTGACATTTTCTATCACATTTGTTTTTATTTTGTCATCAACTTTGTCATCCTCATTTGTTAATTCAATAGCTATATCATCTGTTTTCACTTTTTCGTCATCTGTAAGTTTTACCAATGTTGGAATTTCTTCATCATCTTCAATAGCTTTTGGTTTCCCATCATTATTGCCATTATTATCATCCTTATCATTATCTGTGCCTGAAACAACTTCAGTTTTATCACTCTCTTTTTTTTTATCATCGTCATCTTGTTCAACTTGTTCCTCTTCTTCCTCATCGCTCAAATTATCCAAATCCATTTCCATAATAACACCATCTACCATATAATAAAATTTATTATCATCTAAATCATCATATCCATCCAATATTTTTTCTTCATCAAAATCATCATCATCATCATCTTCTTCTTCGTCGTCGTCATCTGAATCAGAATGTATGATTACCGTTGTACCAGATTCTTCTTCATCTTTTACTTTTTTCGCTTTCTTCTTTTTTTTGTTCTTTTTTTTCTTGGATTTATTTCCACGTAATTCAATTTTAAAAAATCGTCCTAAATCCATATCAAAAGCATGTACATCATTGAAAAAATCACTTTGTATTTCTTCTTGTAAATCATTATCATCACAACCACCAAAAAATAACATTCGTCGTTTATGAACAGTACATGCAAATGAATTACGTTCAACTGGTGCAGAACCTTTACGAGATAAGCGACTCCAGCTCATTTTTAAATCTTTTAAATTTCTTCCTGGATTCAATTTCAAACACCAAATTTCAGAGGAACAACGACCACGTGTCAATACACGCCCAACTCGCACTTCTGTATATCCACCATATAAAAAAACTTCATCTTTTGATGGATGTGCAGCAAATCCACAACCACTTCTTGCACTTGGTTTTGGTTTTAATGGATCAAATTCCATTTTTCTCCATTTCAATTCACGTGTACAGAAAACATGTAAATCATCGTAATATTTCATTTCCCTTGATACATCGTAGAAACCACCAAATACTAATATAAAATTTCTCCATACTACCATTCGATGACCACTACGTTGTGATGGACCACCTTTCGCTTCCAATAATTCCCATTTATTCGTACCAACATGAAAACGCCAAAAATCTTTATAATGATAAAATTGATTTGTAGTTGCAAACTCACCGGCAAATATGTACATATGTTCGCGATATACAACAGCTTGGTGTGATGATCGTGGAGCTGGGCAATAATCAGATGTCACCGTACGCCATGTTTCCGTTGTTGGGTTGTAGAAATATAAATCATTATAATTATATGTTCCTTTTCCATCGAAATATTCACCACCAAATAAACATATTTCTCCAGTAGGTAATGCAGTAAAATTAGCATAGCATCTAGGCCCAGGACGTGAAACATTTTCTTTAATGACAACGTTTGTTTTTTTATCTTCATCCATATTTGTTACATTGAATTCTTTTACTAAACTATCAATATGTTCTTCCCCTAATTCTTTCGCTGCTTTTTTTTGCTTCTTTGTTTGTTTTTTATTTAATTTTGCAGCTTTTTTTGCTTTTAATTTTTCTTTTTTTTCTGCATCTTTCTTTTTATTTTTTTTCTTTCCCATTGTTTTTTTATTTTCGTATTTACTTTTCTTTGCGTTTATATATCACTGTATACGTATCCTCGTGGTTTATTGGTTCTACTATCCGACGTACATAAATATATATGTATTATGAATTATATTCTACATATATTATACCATGATGATTTCTACTATTATATATTAAAACGTGATGTATATCAATATATAAAAGTTTTGTTGGATATACTACTATAGTTTACCTATATCTTTACTACATTCATTCATTTTTTTGTCGCGTACTTTTTTGGATCGGATTACTTGATTATGATGTGTGTAAAAAGTAGCGTCTATTTAACAAGGGAATATCATTGGTATTATATTTAATATTTTACTAAATTTAACCACCACAATAAATAGATCTTATATTTGGTTTCACTACTGTATATTTGAATGTATGTATGTATATTTTTATCACAGTAAAAGTATAAAGATATTGCAATATATATATTTACACACATATTAATAAAAAAGTGAGACAAGATATATAATAGAATGACATCAACAACCCTTACAGCCACCGCACAAGAACATTGTATAGTACACGCAAATAAAACATGTGGATATTTAAATTCACAATGTTCGACCCTGTTAATGAATAATATTGATATCTTAGACCATCAATTTGTAGATATGAGTGATTATATATATTGTTTAATACCATATGGTTTAGCATTGCCTTTGATTTTATTATCATGCTGTTCTCGCGAATCCATTGATGCAAATACAAAATTAATGAATTTAAACATTGTATATGTATTTTTGCTTATTTCATTTACTTTACGTTGTTTCTGGTTATTTGCAAGAGGTTTTGGTTTTTGGGATATTGACACTCGGGTGATACAAAAGGAAGATTGTTCTACTTGTTTAGCTTGCACGTGGGCAACTATTCCTCATCTGTTTAATCGTGTAGCAGTATTAACGTATTTCACTGCATATACATGCGTCTGTAAAATTTGGTTGGATGTATGGGCAAATTATGAAAGTAAATCTGAAAGAAATATGTCGTTTGAAGCTTCTAATAAAAGATTAAGACATCATAATGAAAACAATACACGTCAAACATCAACTTCGATGTTTATGAACCTTGATGGTAAGAACGGCATGATGGAGGATACGGAACAGACAAATGAAAATGAATTAGAGGAAAACAATACGCTTGCATCTGATAAAACAGCTTTAGCAATACGAATTTGTGGTTGTAATATTACATTATTTATTGTTATTTTAAATGTTTGGATGTATATCATTGAATTCATTTTAGAATTTACATATATATATGGTGGCTTTAAAAAAGATTTTTATTCTGATACGAAAGATTGGAATCATCGTATTGTGTCTAGTTTTTTCCTCATATTAGGTATATTATTTACCTATTCTGGAATGAAATTAATAGGATTATTAAAACGTGTTGAATCAAAGAATGGCAGAATAATGCAATGTAAAATTTTGTTTGTATTGATTGTTATATTACTCAGTTTTTCATTGCGTGCCTTTATGTTTTTAGCTAGGCCAGCATTTAATTTGGAATTGCCCAAAATATTTTTTCCATATTTCTTTTATCCGGTACCGGAATTAGTACCAACATTTATGTTGTTGTATTTAACATCTTCATATACAAGAGTATATGATTATTATAAAAAAGTAACAGCAAGTTGTGTACATATATGTCCATGCTGTTATCCCAAAGCAATTTTTGATGAACGTAGTGCATTGAAAGAAAGATTGATTCGTGAAGAAATACATAATAATTGGATTGCAAATAATAATAATAATAATAATAATAATACTAATAATAATACTAATGGTGAATTAGTGTCGATAAATGACAGCGATGAGAAAGATGGAGGTGGGGGAGAGACATTGTTTTTATGAGAGAGAAAGTTGGAAAGAGGGATATTAGTATTTTTATATTATGCTTGTATTTAAAATATACTGATGAAGTACTTTTAAGCTGTTCTCATTTAAATTCGAATTAAGGCAATCCCATCCAGGTACTATTACACGCATTGCAACGAAATTTATAACGTAGATTTGGTTGTGTTCCATGAGCGCCTGTAGTTACTACATCACCACTACCACATCCTCTCATCTAGCAACGCCCCCAGTTTAATCTTGGCCTTCCTCTACCAACGATTAAAGAGCTTGAAGGCGCTTCTTGTCGCAATTTAACAACACGTTGTTGTAGTGAAGAAACTGAGCGCCATTTCATCCAATTACATATTCGCGTATATGAAAGATTCTCTTGTCTCATAGCAAGAAGCAAAGCATCTTCTTTCTCTGAATATGGACGATAGCCAACATTCAATTTTTTCATCGCTCTTTCCAATATAGCACGACTGTTATGACGGATTGAATGAAATCTGCTTTTTGCAGCTGAGTATGTTCTCCACAACATGTATTTTGCCATGTCTTTTCCACTGACTCCATCACTATGCCAATTAATAAGTATCGCATCTTCCAACAATGTCCAAGCCTCTCCTCTACCACTGGTAGTATTATTAGACTCATTTGAAGCTATACGTCTCCTCTTCGCAGCATTTTGGGAATTCTGTTTTGCATTACACAAATTCTGCCTTGCCTCACGTTTACGCTTTCGCTCTTGCATCTCCTGGACTAATTGCTGTCGCTTTTGTTGTTTGATTCTTTCAGCTGCTCGTTTCTTCTGTTCTTTCACTCTTTCAACTTCTTTTTTTTTTGCCTGTTCCTGTTCCTGTTTTGTTTTGTCTCTTTTTGCATTCTTAAAACATATTTGATTTCTCTTTGATTACAATTTTGGGTAGGTTTATGGATGTTACATTTCGATGCTTCCATTCTACTATGATGATCACCTGGCATAGTATATGCATCACTATAATATAATATCAACATCATGATACATAATATAGTACAATTTATTCCATGATGAAATGAAAATTGTTTCATTTGTTATTCAAAATATTATATTATTATTATATATATATATATATATATGGCACAACGTGTTATTTAAAAAAGTGTTTTATATACGATATTATTTGTTTGTTTCAAGTGTATAAAAAGGAAGATATGAAATGTTATCAATATGCAATATAATATATATATAATAAATGTAAATCATGTCATAAATATGCACTTTAGCTTGTGCATCACGGCACCACGTTTTGTGCTTTTGCTTGTGTGTAAAAGAATTCATTCGAGATCATCATCTTAATCTATCTTAATCTATCTAGAATATAGACTACATATAAGGGTACTCGACTACATAGGGGTATAATAGCTCGCTATACGATCATCTGATGTGTTGTTAATGTTGAATAATACCACCAGGTAAAAAATGTGCAAATCTACTTATACTTTAAATCTAAAAATATATATTTAAAAGAACAAAAATCAATTTTCATACAAGTTCCATTTTTCTATTTCCATTTATCGATATAACAACAACAATGATAATTAATAAAATCAACACATAATTGAAAGAATATACAGTAAAAAAAAAAAACAATATGACATCAATCGCTAATGATGGTAATAATAGTAATGATGATAGTCTTCGTTCCACTGTTATTGAAAATGAAGAAGAATTATTGAATTTAATAAAAAATAAAGTCAGTTTGAAAGAGAAAACAATAAAAGGTTTGCCACCTATTATATACGCAACATCTTTATATGATGAAGATTTGGCATGCGATATAGTAAATAATGGAGTAGATGTAGATTATAATGTCAGGCATGATTATGGATATCGCCCATTACATTATGCGTGTGAATATGGTATGGTAAATTTAGTTCAGGCCATTTTAATAAAAATGAAAAAACAAATATCAGATGAAAATACATTTGCAAAGTTTTTAAATAATACAACGACTATTGATTTACAATTGCAAATGAAAAGTATACAAGGTAATAAAAATGAAAAAACAAATATCAGATGAAAATACATTTGCAAAGTTTTTAAATAATACAACGACTATTGATTTACAATTGCAAATGAAAAGTATACAAGGTGGTGGTAAAACATTTCTTCATTTTGCAGCATTAGCAAGTGAACCACAAGGATGTGAAGTAATAGAAATATTGGTAAATAATTATGGTGCAAATGTAAATGTTATTGATTGGGATGAAAATACACCAGCAATATTAGCAGCAATGCATAAACATACAAATAGTTTAAATTTCTTATTATCGTCGTCATCGTCATCACCATTAATGAAATCAACAACAGGAAATAAAGATAACACCCCTGAAAAGTGTTCCAAAAACAATTTATGTTATACGACAGAATGGTTAACGAAAAAACGTAAATGTGATTATGAAAATGGTAATAAACGTATTAAGAAAATGTGGTCAATACATCCATCTTTGAAAATTCCATATTCATTAAAACAACAATTTACATTTGAAGAATGTGATTATTTATTGAAAGGTGTCAAAGAATATACAAATAAAAATGGATGGTTAAGTGATCGTCATCGTGGTTATGCAACTACAGATGTTCGTGTTAATAAAATGCCTGAATTAGACAAATGGTTGAAAAATATATTGCGAAATCGTTTATTTCCAATTTTAAGTAAAAATCATAAATTTGCAGTGGATACATTTAAATTTCGTGATTTATTTTTTGTTTATTACAATGCATCAGATGATGCGATTAATAAAAATAATAATAATAATAATAATCAGCATAATAACACTACTACGGCGTGTCTCGATGTAAAGGATGCGCATGATGCAGAAAGAAATAAGGAACCACAACAACGATCAGTTGGTATACACCGTGATGGTTCTGTTATCTCATTCAATGTTTTATTAAATTCAGAAAATGATTTTGTTGGTGGTGGTACATTTTTTGAACAAGATCAAGTTGTACAAAACAATATGATTATTACCAAGAACAATGAAAATGATATTACTACTAATTTAGTAAAAATGGAAGGTGTATATGGAAAAGTATATACTATACAACGTGGTGATGTGTTAATTCATAGTGGTAAACTTCGTCATGGTGGATATGAAATTACAAATGGCAAACGAATGTTATTAGTTGGATTTGTTGATGCCGGTAATGATATTCCATTGGATTTACATTTTCAAGATCATCATTAAAAAAATAAATAAAACTAAAATCATCTCATACTATTATTATTCTAAAACTACCAATTTCCTATATAATACTAATAGCATGCACACAATATTGCAAACACCATCAATAATCCATCCATCTTTACTTACAGTTATAAAAGTATATATATTATATGATTGATTGAATTTAGATGTACTCATACAGAATTAATTGTTGTTACAAGAATAATGTCAATTACAGTTCTAATAAAAAGGACAAGAAAGAGAGAGAACTGACTGTGGAAAGATGCAGTATACCGGTGAGATTAAAGAGGGCCAGATGCACGGGAAAGGCAAATTGGTTTATGCAAATAATGAAATATATGAAGGACAATGGGTTGCTGGTCGTAGGCATGGAATGGGAACATATTTTTATGTAGATGGTGGTCAATATACGGGTGAGTTTAGGGATGATAAAATTGATGGTCAAGGAGAAGCAATTTATAGTAATGGTAATAGGTACGTTGGCAATTGGAAAAATGGCATTATTGATGGGCAAGGCACATTGTTTTTCTCGGATGGAGATAAATATGATGGACAGTGGAATAATGGTAAAATGCATGGAATAGGGACATATACCTATGCAAGTGGTGATGTATATTCGGGACAATGGAATAACGACAAACGAGAAGGTAGTGGAAAAGTAACATATGTAGATCAATCTGGAAATCCAGTTGAAGCATATGAAGGTGAATGGGCAGGTGGTAAAATGGCAGGTTTTGGTCGTTATCAATACCAAGATGGAGGTATATATGAAGGTGAATGGGAAGACTCAAAAATGTCTGGAAAAGGAAAATATGTATTTCCAAATTCCAATATATACGAAGGTGATTTTAAAAATGATGTGAAAGAAGGGGAAGGAAAGTTAACATATGTATCCGGTGACGTGTATCAAGGCTCATGGAAAACTGATCGTGCATCTGGTTTTGGTGTATTAAAATATCGATCAGGTGATACTTATACAGGAAATTTTGTCAATGGTGTAAAAAGTGGAGATGGTATTTTACAATATAAAAATCAAGATCGTTACGAAGGAGAATGGGCACGAGATATGGCAAATGGAAGAGGCACATTAACGTTTGCAAATGGAAATAGATATGAGGGAAATTGGGTTGATGATTCTCGCTCTGGATTAGGCATTTTTACATGTGCTAGTTCGGGTTATGTTTATGAAGGTAATTTTAATAATGGCAGACGTCATGGAATTGGGAGAATGTTATTGCCTAATGGAGATTCATTTAAAGGTAGATTTGAAGATGGAAAAATCGTTGGCCCAGTAGAATGGAAATTTGCTAAAGATAGTGTTTGGAATAATGTTGATTATTAAAAAAGTGGTTGGGTATTCAAAAAAGGAGAGGAGAAAAATCCGAACTATAAATATTTATAATTTTTTAGAAAACACACAAAAAAATGAATGATTTTTATCATTTGTAAATGGTGTGGTATGGATTATTTGTGCGAATATGCATGCATTAATTGATGGGTGTGAAATACATTTTGTAATATTTTAATATTTAAAATATTAAATATGATATTTTATTTAAATATTTAATTAAATGTATTACTTGGCAGATGGAAAAAATACTGTCTCGAGTGTGTACGTAAATAAAATTTTATATGTTAAAGTGCACGTCCTGTAAAAATAAAAAATATTTTTCAAAAAAATATTTTTCCTATTTTATAACTAATGGTTAAAATCTAAGTGTTATAATAATATTTTAACACTTCTCGTGTTAAGTAATATGCTCAATATTACTCAATCGCAAGAATAATATGCTATCCTACTATGCATATAGTAAAGCTCTAATGCACCTCTGCAAACTAATATGCATACTCTACAAGCACAAGTAGGTTTCTATCCTTCCAACATATTCGTTTTTCTGTTTTATATATATATATATATATTATATATTATATTTTTTAATAATAATAATTAATACGAAGTATCTCTCTCTATATATATATACAAATATTTTTATATAAAAAATATATACGAACCTTCAGCAGTTATAAATAAAAAAAATGTATTTTTTTTATTATCAAAATATCGTTCAGTATTTAAACCCTTTCAAAGATCCATTTTCTTAGCATTTTTTCTCCAATGACCATGGTCTGGTGCCCCATGTTCAGCATGTTCATGCATATGTTGATGCGCAAACCTTTCATGATGATCCACTCTTATTCGAGTATGTTCTTCCTTGTGTCTTCGAAATTTATCCATATTTCTACGATGATGCTCTGCTAAAGCTCCACGATCCTCTAATAAATGTGAAAGAAGTTCATCGTGTCGTGAATGGGCTACATCCAACGGTGTATGTCCATTTTTATCAACCGCATTTGGATCCCATCCATGTTCCAATAACAATTTAGCAATGTCGTATTCCCTACTCATAACAGCACGATGCAAGCAGGTGTCATTCAATTCATTTTTATGATGAAATCTCCAGTCACGATCATACATGATTTTTTTTTTGGAATGATGAAATGGCTCATGTTCAGAAAGAATTGCAAAGCCACTATGATCCATCTCTAACATTTGTCCATTTACTAATGCTTCACGTACCATATCTGTTTCGCCATACAAACATGCCATTCCTAACGCTAAATTAGAACTTTCATGTGCTTTTTCCCATTCAATATCTTCACTAAATTCTGCTGGCATTTCTTCTTCCGGTGCATTTGGATCTGGTACATACATTTCTGGATCTAATTCTCGTCCATATACAGTATTCATTTTTATTATTAGTATCATCAAAGTAGTAATAATAATAGAAAGGTAGTACATATACATGGTAATAATCGATTTCATTTTTATTATTTGTTTTTCTTTTATATAAAAAAATTCTGAATAATGTGATATATATTATAATAAAATATGTATTTGATTAACTCTAATCTATGTATCGTTATTTATTTTCCTGCATGTAGATTTAACAAATTGTACATTATAATATATCTATGTATGTTTGTATATATTCTTGAAAATGTGGTAAAATGTATACAGAGTGTATGTAATATCAAAATATATTATTTGTCATACCTGGTAACGTTTAAGGTAGATCCACTCTAGTTTAAGGGTTTGTGTTGCACTAGCTTTTATTGGTTCTGGTTCCTGAATCACCCACCAGTCGTCATCTTCTTATACATTAATTCAATTAATAATAATAGATCAAGAGATGTATTATACACATACTCGCATATACTTGTAGATCAAATAGATCACACACAAGTTGAATACATCAAACACTTGTAGACAAATTCATCGAAAAATAATATTACGTAAATTGTTGAAAAAAGCTTTGCAATAAATAGATATACGCGCATAATATGTCGAGAAGAAAATCGAGTAGATATAATAAATCATCTCCCTCCACTGATAATAATAATAATAATTCTAATCTTTCACCTAATACTAATAGTGGTAAAAAGAAGAAAAAACGTATTAGTAAGAAACAAAGGGAAGAAAATGCAAGGGCAAATCAAATTAAAAATGAACGCTCCACATCGAATGTAGTACAATGGCCTCCACCAGTACAAAATGCTCCTCAATATTCACCATTATGTATTCCAAGTCAAACTAAAAATGAAATTTCTGACCGTAATAAAAATAATAATAATAATAATAACAATAAGAAAATAGGCGGTAAGAAAAAAAAGAGAAACAAAAGAACAATGATTATTGATGATGATGATGATGATGATGACGATGATGACAATAATAATAATAACAATACATCAAACGACAATGCAGAAAAACATTCAGATGAAACAAAAAACCTGCTGGAAAATGATGGACTGTTTTTAATTCAATTACCACCTTTGCCCCATGTGAAAGCAATATTTAATGGTAATACGACAGACAGGAACAACAATAATAATAATAGTAAAAAGAACGAAGCAAATAATAATAATAATATGAAAAATGGCAATTCAAATAATGATTTAAATGACAATAACAACAAATCAAAAGGAAAAGGCGGTAGAAGTAGAGCAAAAAGTGAAAATCAAAATGATACAAATAATGGTGTTAAGGATGAACAAGCACAATTTGTAGGTCAAGGAGCTACTAAAATATCATCTGGTAAGGAACAATTTTTGAATCAATTGCCATCAGGCAACATGGGAAAATTACGTCGTTATAAATCTGGTAAAATGGAACTTGTAATTGGTCAGTATGTGTTTGATGTTACAAAAGGACCATCAGTTCATACGTATCGTGAGATGGTTCATATAGATGTGAAAAATGGTCAATTTGAACGGATGGGAGACATACAGGAACGATTAATTGTATCTCCTAATATCGAATTATTGTTGCAAAAAAATATGAGTATGGTGACAAGAACAACAAATAAAAATAGTGGCAGGTTAAATGTATTTTAAATAAAAAAAATATTTCATATGCACACATAATATTTCAAAAAATGTATATATTTTAATATAACGTTTTTACACACACAAAAATTACGAAGTTCGTACGAATTATACGAACTTCTATATATATTTACTCTTCTGGCCCTAACACACCTTTCTTTAGAATCAAATTACCATATAAAGCTGATTCACCAGTCGAGACTATACATTGTGCAGTTTTTGCACGTTCATAAAATGCAAATCTTTCTACCTCTTCCAACTCAATGCTTCTTCCTTCTGAAGCTTCAATAATACCTTTAAATTCATCCCATACTGGCGTTTGCACTTTTCCTTGATCTTGTGGCGTTACTTGCATAACAGCAGCAGGCGAGGCATATGTATCGAGTGGCATCAATGTACAAACTGCTTTCAATAATTGAGGAACGGTAACAGCATCACAATTAATTAACTCACAATTTCGCGCAGTTGAAGCAGCTGGAAAATTTGCATCTGCTAAAACAATTTCGTCACCATGTCCCATTTGTGCAAGCACATATAATAAACGTGGTGGAATGATACGGGGTACATGTTTTAATATTGTCATTTTTAATATTTTTTGTTATACAGGAGAATCTGTTTATAAACGGATGTTATTACTTTATTTTCAATAATTAATAAAGATCTGCATTTTTCTATGTGTATCTCCATATCCACACAGGTATATATATATATTTATAAGAATGTAAAAAAAATACATATCTTTTGGCTTTTTGGCGTATATTTTTATACAGGAAAGTTATGTACTTAAAGGTGTGGAATATAGAGCTATTGCCTGTATTGGCTGCAAACCCTATCAAGTATAGTAGTCTTTTTGTGGGAATTAACCTTAAGTCTTGGAGATACGCCCCAAATTTGGGGCGTATCTCCAACTTTCCATTAACAGGTAATAGCATTGACCGCCCAAAATATATTACGTTTTGCCATTCGTAAATTATTAAAACTGGTCAATATACCACAAATAAATTGACAAAAGCGGATATTTAAATCATTTAGTGCTATTTAATGTACCAAAATGGTAATTTTAGTCGTATATTTGATATATTTGGATATTATAAATAAAAGGTAAAACAATAAAAATATATTGTAATGGAAATATATACCTTAATATGTACAAAATTATGTATAATATTATTTATGTAGTGTATTGGTACAAATTATATAGATTAAATAGGTAAATTCAATCTCAGGAAATTTATTGGATTTATATGTATTTTATAAATTTTCTATATTTTCATAAAAAACGGAGATATTAGGAAAATATTTATATATTTTTCAAAGTTTCTTCGATGCTTAGACTACAAAAGAAATAGGTTTTGCAGCCAATACAGGCAATAGCTCTATATTCCACACCTTTAATATTCATATTTGCATAGTTTAAGGTTTATAATAATTTTAAAAAAACAGAGTTCTCTCTGAAAAAAAGTATGACCAGTTGTTTCTATGATGTGTAAGATTTTGTTCAATCCATATGGTATAAAATCCGTCATGTGCCGTGTATTTAGCATTGTTTTAGCATTGACAAGGAACAAACACCACACACATCACATATATGTTTATACACACACAATATATATTTTATATGACATATATTTATTACTATATTTACTAAGCTCAATGTATTTATATATATGATCACCACATAAGCCTCATATATATAAAGAGGGAGAAAAAAATTTATACATTAAAAACTAGTTAACAAAAAAATAAAAATAAAACACATATCGTACAATATTAATCTACATAGATACAAATATTATACCAACATTCAATATACGTAGTATTTTAATAGCTTTTGCCATACAAAATGAGTAGAAAAGGCAATCCACAACTAGTCGATTTGATCATGAATAATGTCATTTCTACATCAGGGTATATTTTGCTTAAAGAAACTTATTATCCACATCTTTAATTATGGAAGAAGAGGGAAAATTTTGTTCTTGTTGTTTATCATTCATCTTTACATATATATATATATATATATATATTTATTCTCTTATCTACGTTTGTTTGTTTATACATACATGCATGATCTTTCTGTCGTTTCTTTTTCTATTTTCATATACCTTTTGAAATTAAAATGTGTCTCATGTAACGTGTTTACTGCCAGGACTGGTATAACTCAAATAACGTTCTTTTAAAAAATATATAGCATGAAGCAGTTACTTCCTACAGTACCAGAGTACAGCCAACCAAAAAGAAGAAGAATCTGTGGAATGCCTAAGGCCTGGAATGATGTGATGGAATGCTGGATGGAATGCCATGAAAATCAAAATATTACACAGTATGCTCCTTTCTTAGACTACTCACGTCCCTCCCTTCTCCAGCCCAGTCAGGCCAGCCAGCCTCCACTCCTCTTCTGTTGTTTATTATTAAAAAAATTACTACCACTACGGTAATGAATAATAGAGTTAACAAAATAAAAATAAGTTAACAAATATATAGATACTACGAATACTATGTCAAAATATATACATCGTCTATATATATATATATATATTAAAAAAGAAGTAAAAGACATAGAAATAGTAACAGGATGATGCAAACAGAAGAGAACAGTGAGAGTGCCCCTGACAAGACGACGGAGGAAACGAATGTTACGGACGCAACAGCAACCAAAGATGGGGATGTTATGAAAGAAGTTCATGATAAAAGAACGCAAGAGCAAAAAAAATTATTCAAAGAGGCACAAATAAAATATAATTCGGCAGCGGGCAATAAACCATATTCAAGCAATGAGTATGTTCCACCCACCGACCCACGTTTGGAAGGTATTAATGTTGATAACTTGTTAGGAAAAGAACCGTTGTCGGTTGTCTCCAACGAAGCGAGGAAAGAGTATGAAGCATTGACTAAAGATCCACGTCGTATTGCATATTTTTACGATGAAACTATTAATACTATGGAAGCTTTTGTGCCTGGTTTACCGAGTCATCAACGTTTTAAGTTGACATACGAATTATTAAAAGCATATGGCATGATGGACAATATTTGCATGCAAGTGTTACAACCAAAAACTTTGGCACCACAATATATGACCAAATATCATTCTGATAAATATGTCTATCATTTAAGAGAGTTATGTTTACATCCTGAAAATCCAAATATCGTTCCAGCTCATTTACAGAAAAGGTTTAATTTCAACAATCCATCATCCGAGGATACTATAGTAAAACCAGGGACTTTGGAAGCTTGTACACTAGTTTGCGGCGCATCTATTGAAGCGGCTCGCTTGATTACAAAAGGTAGAGCAGATGTTGCCATCAATTGGATGGGTGGAATGCAATTAGCAAAACGAGATGAAAGTTGTGGAGGTAATTTTATTAATGATTCGGTATTAGTTTGCCTAGAATTGTTAGAAAAATTTGATCGAATTTTATATGTTAGTTTTAGTTATCATCATTGCGAAGCGGTGGAGGAAGCATTTTACACATCGAATCGCATCGTGACATTGTCCATGCATTCAGAGAAGATGGCTAGTGGTGATGTGCGTGATAATGGTCACGGCCAAGGGAAGAAATTCCATTTGAATCTTCCAATGGCTCGTGGTGTAACTGATGAAATATATTTCAAATCATTTGAAAGTACTATGGAGGAAATTCGTAAAGTATATGAACCGCAAGTAGTTGTATGCGTTGTCGATCCAAGTGCTTTAGGTGGTGATATAAATGGTGATTTTAATTTAACTTCACGTGGTTTGGTCAAGTGCATGAAAGTGCTCAAAGATTTAGTATTTAATAGAAATAAAGTTCCGTGCCTTTTACTAGGTGGCACACATGGATCGTTCGGTTCGGAAGCAGCAAAACTTTGGGCATATTGTACATCCGTTTTCATGATCGATGCAAAACCAAAAACAAGTGAGAAAAAAGTGGATGGTGACAATGCACAAACGAAGGAAGAGCAACAAAAAGAAGAATTAGCAAAACAAGGCGAACCATGGGAAATCAAATTGCCATTTGATGAAATACCAGAACATGAATATTCTGTTTATTATCATGATAAAAGTGTTCATACTACACTACGTCAACTAGATGATACAAATTTAGTACATGATGTTTATGAAAAAGTACAACTTCTTATTAATTATCAACATGTTGTACGACGTCCAGGTGGTATAAGACGAAGGCAATTTTCTCATCAAGATCAAATGAATAGGAAGAAAAAGAGAAAGAAAATGGATCGTGAAGATTAAGCTCTCTGAACAGCATGCCTAAAATCGGGAAGAGGATAGAGAAGTGTGTCGTACATAGTTTTTATTTTTTAATTTACTCAAATATGAAATAATTCCCTACTCTTCAAAAGAATATTTCACAGGCATATCATACGTTCGTATGATATTTAACTGAGGCAAATAATATCATTATTGTACAACTTCACCATTGTGTCATTTCACTTTCTGTTGATCAAAAAAAATATTCTTTATATGTATAAAATCACCGTCGTGCCCTTTATAAAAATGCTCAATTCCAAGAGTGCGTTTATATCATCTTCTTGGATTAAAAATAAAAATGTCACAAATTTTCCAAAAATTCATGATTTTTGGGAGATCTAGGAATTATAAAGCACGAGGTTTGATAGTAAAATATGTGTGATTTGTACTTATTAGTATACTAAAAATTTATTTGACAACTGGAAAGTCTCTCTCAGATAAACCGGGTCATATATCTATGATAGTAAATATATATATATATACGAATTCGTAGACAATACATTCTATATATATTGTGCTATGTATATACATATATTTTAAATAAAACGGCACCTTTTGTTTCTTCTAGATATTATGTTCCAGCATTTTTTGCTTTCTGTTCTTTTAGCCACAGTAATTGCGGTGGAACTTGATTTTTATCAGTAGCCATTACACCATTTATTCTCTTTTGTTGACTCTTTGGTATTCTATCTCGCTGTCTTTCCCACATCCCTTTCAAGTGCCTTTCTACATTTTGTACATCGGCAGTCCCTGCGGGTTGAAATCGCTGTCTTGCATTATTATTAGTACCAATAGGGTTGTTTGTATTACGTACAACTTTCCACCAATTTTTTATAGCATGTTGAAAACAATCAGCTGAATCTCGATATCGATGGTTCATAGCAAGTTTATGTCCTATATCAAAAATATTCTTCGCATCGTTACCACTATCGCCAAAGGAACAAATTTTCTTATCAAAACCATTGATATGACCCAATCCACTATACATATCCTTCCCTGTTACACCCATGTCAAGACCATAACCTGGGTCATATGATGTATCTCGATAACCATCTTTCCATTCGTATTTATTATTTATATTACTTTTTTGTTGACGTCGTAAATGTGCAAAGACACTGAAGTTAGCAAATGACAAAAATATTGATAAAATCAATAATATAATAAAATTATTTATTTTTTTCTTTATCATTCTTTAATTTTCTGTTGAAACTTTTAAACAGTATAATATCTATGATATTATTAAATTTAATTTTTGTTTGTATGAATAATTGGAGGAAAGATGTATTATGATGGTAGCTCTATTAAAAGTAGGTGAATGTGTGATATTTGATATTTAATATTTTGTATTTGAAAGTTTAGTTGTTTCTGTGGTTTGCACGTTTGCACGTTTGCACGTTTTTTAGTCGTAATAAAAAAAAAAAAAATGTATTATAGTAAATAAATAATGTGACATATGCTATGGCATAGTATGGCGGCACACAGAGAGGAGATGCTTTAATTAGACAGAGCCTGGAGAGCCAGAATTTTTTGGGGGGGCCTCTGGTATTGTACCTCTAAATAATATACTATACTGCGATAGGATGAATAAAATAATACTTTTTTTAAAATATATAGATAGGACAGGTTATTTAGATTATACAAAATAATAAATAATTATGATTAATATGGAGATAGCACTTATTTAGATTATACAAAATAATAAATAATTATGATTAATATGGAGATAGCACTAAACTCGATTGCCACTCGCCACCGAAAAAAAAAGCATATGTTTTTGATTGATACGATTCTACCTGCAAATGGCAGCACAACATGATAGATTTAAGATAAAATAAATATTGTCAATGAATTAGAAAGATCAATACATCTGTATCACATTTAGATCATACGAGATTGCAGGAGGATACATCGAAAAATTAGGAGGAAGATGTATTTAGAACATGGACAATCACCACCACAGCAATTGAGCTGGCAGCAACAAATGGTTCAAACACAGTTGCGCCGCCAGGAACAACAGATTATACAATTAAGGACTATGCAAGCAAGAGGTTTAAATGACTATGTACCTCCTCCTGTATACCACACGATAAATAATCCGGTTGTTCATTCGTTCAATTACACAAATCCATTCCCTGCAGCACCGCGTATTAATGCTGGTGTTACTTCGGTTCCAAATAATTTAACAATCCTCGTTAACAACGCAAACATACAACCCGCACCTGCTCTGAGTAATAATAATAGTATTGTGAAAAACACGCCTATAATGCAAAATACGCAATTACAAGCTCCACTGTTAAACTCTGTGGTATTGCCACAACAAACGCTATCATCCACAACGTACAATTTAAGCCCAACCTATGATCAACACATAAATGCAACGAACACCGCACTCCACTTGCCGACATCATCTGTATTAGCAAATAACAATGCAAATATCCATCAATTGGAGGGTAATTCGGCTGGTTCCAACATAGTTGCTCCATATTTAAATATTAATAAACCTATTCTTTCTTCTTCTATTGGCGGCGGCGGTATTAGTTCCTCCTCTCCAATTATTGATAATTCTAAAACAGAATCGTTCTCGCTGATAGAGCCAAAGGCTAATAATCTTGGTAAATTAATGTCAGTAGAGACAAAAAAGTCAATGAGAAAAGCTTGGGACTCTGCTATAAAAAAACAGAAAAAATTACGTGCCCAATATTTGAGGCAAAATAAAAGGGATGTACCAACTATGTCGATATATGGTGGTAAGAAAACTTCAAATTTCACTTCGGCATTTACAAGACGAACCAATATAAAACCACCCGTAAGAAACGTTGGACGGGGTATGATGCAACCAAGTAATAGTAGTCTTAGATATGTTAAGAAGAAGAGGGTAAAGAACACGTTCAAAAATGTTAAAAAGAAGAGGGCAAAGAACACGTTCAAAAATGTTCAAAAGAAGAGGGTAAATAAAAAGCCAAGGGTTGCGAGTGGGCCAAAGGTTGTACCATCGTTTTCCAGTCTACGACATGTGTTGTGTAATCCTACGACGGGAGTGGAATCGACTTCTCCATCTCTGACCAGTAATGGGAGAGGTATGTTCAATGATTCTAATGTACAAATTATGGAGAAAAAAAAATCAACCCATGCATACATGGGTAATACATCGTCAGATGTTGATGTTAATATTAGTGATGGTGGAACCAGAGGTATGTTTAATGTGACTAATGTACACATTACAAAGAAAAAAACCTCACGCCATTTTGTGGATAACAATTATAATAAAAAAGATGACAATAGTTTTGTGTCTCACAATGAAAATGAAATGATGATGGGTGAGAGTGAAACTGATGGTATTGTTCCGTATGGGAATAGTACTGTGTACAGGGATGGCGATGATTTTTACAACATTGAAGAAATTCTTGATAAACCACCAGGTAGCAATTCTACTAATGCAAATCCAGTCGATAATGATGGGAATGGAAACGATGGCATTGTATTTGCTATTGATGATGATTTAGATGAAATGATCAATTATCAAAATCCTTTGAAAAAAGATACCTGTGCCCCGCTACCACCGTCCGCATCGACTTCAACATTAGAATTACCCATGCTACAATTATCTAGTGATGTCGATAATGATAAAAACAAGTCCGACAAAATACAAGTCAACGCACCAAGATCATCAGGGTACCAATCTGACAAGCCACCGCCGGTACCGCCACCCGTTGTACCGGAAATACCCGTGAAATTGAATGCCCAGAAGTTGAAGAAAAAAAGAGATGCAGAAAAGATTTATCAAAAGATGAAAGAAAAGAACAAGAAAAAGTCCGACAAAATACAAGTCAACGCGCCAAGATCATCATGGTACCAATCTGACAAGCCACCGCCGGTACCGCCACCCGTTGTACCGGAAATACCCGTGAAATTGAATGCCCAGAAGTTGAAGAAAAAAAGAGATGCAGAAAAGATTTATCAAAAGATGAAAGAAAAGAACAAGAAAAAGTATGGTAGGCGGACAATTCATATAAGGGAACACGAAGCAAACAACCATGATGGTCGTTTCGTTGATTGGGATATCGGATACGTGAAAGCGAAGACAGGGGGATACCCACCAGCAGATGAAAAAATTGTGAATAAGGATTACAATCCACAGACTGATTGGGATAAGGATCATGCCCTGAAACACTGTTTGTATTATACAAATCCCTCTTGGAGTAAAGAAGAGATATTATTTCTGATTAATAGTGTTAACAAAGGTGTCACGTTTCACGAAATAAGCGATGCATTGCCGACGAAGTCAAAACAAGCATGCCAAGTAAAAACAAGAAGAATGATTGAGAAAGATCGGAGAATGTTTGCTCGAAGTTTTGATGATCTTGGATTTTTTGATTCAATGGTAAGGAAATCGCCTGCGATTTATATAAGGCGAGGACCACAAGCAAGTAAACGACCATTACAGAATGGTACCAGTCGCAGCAGTGGTAGCAGCAGCAGTAGGAACAATATCAATAAAAACGACTTGCAAAATACTGATCAATGCATAACAGTTAATAATCGAAAATATAGAAAAGTTCCAGTTGTTAAAGGCAAGGGGTTTAAAACTATGAATAATCGAAAATTTACAGAAAATGAACCTTGGGCTCATTTTGTATCAAGTACATATGGAAAACTAGATTTGGTGCTTCTAAGTCGTATTGCAACACAACATTGGCCATTAACAGATTTAAAAGTGCTGTTTAATGGTGCAAAAAATGGAACATGTATTTTGAAGCTATGCGAACAACTTAAAAGATCACCACAGGCTCTTATTGTGAAGTTAAAACGTGTCAAGGAAAAAATACCACAAATGTTTGGGGATACATACGAAGACAATACAAGTAAGCAAGCATTAAGTAGCGATTTTAACCTGCCCGCTTCAAACAATGCTTTTGGCAAAAAATCATTAGAGATTGATGAATCCAATATAATTCAAAATACTCGTGGCAATACAAAACGAAAACGCAAACAGGTTGTATCATTTAATCCAACTGTGTATGATAAGGATGTAGGGGGTAATGGTAGTAGTAAGGTAAAGTATGATAATCGCCCACGCAAGAAAAGTAGGAGTGAAATACTACGGCAACTTGAAATGCCTGGAACGAACTCCGCCGCATCATTGCCATCACGACGTGTAGCAATAAGAGCACCAACAACTACCACTACAAGAACAAGAACGACGACGACGACAACAACAACGACGACTCTAACAGCTGCAGACGCAGTTGCTGCTCGAACTAGGAAAATGTATTGCAAACGGGCGCAAAAAGAACACGCGTTTAGGGTTCAAAACATGGAAGCGATGTCATGTTATCATTATGCGTCCGAAATGGTGGGAATGAAACTTGAGAAGCTTGTAGGTAAAGTTGTACATGCTCGATATAGGAAAGCTAGTCTAGATGGATATCAAGAGTTTTACGAAGCAAAAGTAAAACGGTTGAATGATGATGGAACTCTTAAAGTGAAATTCAAACATTCTGATGGTGATATTCAACAATTAAGAGTTTTGCCGTGTGACATTATTGAATGTTTAAGAATAATTGGCGTAAGGGATTTACAAAGTAATTCTGTAGTGATTGGGAATGTCGTTTCAGTTCCATATTTTTATTGTGGCAAACGGGATAATGCCTTCACAGGTTTGTACCGTGCACATATTGTACGTTACAACATACCCAATCGTGTAATTGTAGTTTCATATGATAATGAAGATGATCATGAGGAAAGAATACCACTTGAATATGTTTATGCACTCCCGCATGGTGAATACAGCCAAGGTGACCCAATGAATTTGAAAGATAGTGATCTTCGATTTGCAGTCAATGCAATGTGGAACTTAATGCAAGTTAAAAAAATTAAATATCAAACAGATAGGTCAGTAGGCCTTTTGATGATTGCAAGAAGTGTCCATAAAGATTCGCATCTTCTTTTGACTAAAATCGAATCAATGAATAAAGAGAACCCAAATGTTATATCCGATTATACTTGCAAATTTTACACAGAGCAAGGAAAGGAGGAAGGCGTGGGGCCAAAATCTGAGCGGCTTAAAGCTGGCACGAGGATTAAGGTTAAACTGAATGAATGGAAAACGTGGCATCGTGGTTATGTTGATAAAGTTCGTGGGGTGAAATATGATATTGATTTTGATGATGGAGAGCGTCGAACGAATGTCAAGCGAAATCAAATCCGTGTTTTAGGAAATGGTTATTCCAAAAAAAATAACCACGTTAGGAAACATGTAAATGATGGTGCAGATGATTTAGTAAATAGAAAAGCAACTCGAAAACCTAGGTGGAACGATGATATATCATCAGACGATGAAGATATTGTCTATTCTAGTACTGAAAGAGATGCTACCAACCTGGAAAGCGATGATGAAGACAATAACATCAAAACTAATAGAAGAAGCAAAGGACCGGACAATTCTATATGGCAAAATATTTGCAGAACTGAGGTTCAAAAAGTCGATGACAGTATTTTAGCAGATTTGACCTATACTAATGCCTGGAGTTTAATAGATATTCGGTATCTTGTCAATGCAGCAAGATGTCATTATCATTTTAATGATGTAGTCAAGCATCTGAAAAAAACACCCAATTCCATTTTTTTGAAATTTAGACGTATGTTGAAAAAAGTGCCAACGTTAAGTTTGAAGACATTGAAGGCAGTTTTGAACGAAAAACATAAAGTTAAATACCGTAAAAAAAATGATTGGAAGAAAAGCCAAATCCAAACACTTGTTAAATTGCGAAAAGAAGGAAAATCTTTTGAAGAAATAGGCAGAATTTTAGGAAAAACATATAGGCTTTGTTATCATAAATTTAAAGGATTGGGGAAGAAATACCCAAAGCTTAAAAGGTACCTTTTTAGCTTAAAAAGAAGAAAGGATAAAGATGAAAAAATGAGAACTGCAAAGTTGAATCCTACAGATGAACAATTAGAAGAAACTGCAAATTACTCCTGGACGGTGAGACAAATGAAACGCATGATTGCAGCAATTCAAAATGGGCACTCTTTTGAAACATGTGCAGCAACGTTTAAAAATCCGAGACGCACAACCAATGCTATTAAACGAAAATATGAGAGGCTAGTGGAAAAATTTGGAGAGATGGAAGAAGATTAAGAAAAGAGAGAGAGCGAGCGAGAGAGAGGAGATAGATATTACGAAGCGGTTCGTAATTAATAGCATATATATATATATTATATATATTTATATACGTATGCATACGAATATCATACGACGCTTCGTGTCATATGATACGAAAAAAATAGCAATTTTGAGACACCTTAATAGAAAAATACGAGGAAGCGATACACACGTGTGTGTGTGTGTATGATATGTATAATAATCTTGATGGTTAAAATCTACGTAAGTTATACTCGTAATAATTTTAGTTCCCGTGATAAATACTACGCTCAATACTCAATCTCAGGAATAAAATATATTGTTAATACATGAACTCGTAATAATTTTAGTTCCCGTGATAAATACTACGCTCAATACTCAATCTCAGGAATAAAATATATTGTTAATACATGAGTAGGAGAAAATTTTTATATCTCTTGTTAATCCTCGCAATCTAACCAAGATTTTTACAGCCAATCAGTGTACATTTTACAGTAAGGATTTAGGTTTAGTTCAGGCTCGGAACATAAACCACTCGATTCATCAATATCATCTCGTAACTGCTTGTCACGGTCTGACAAGACCTTTGTGTACCTACGGTCGGCAAGTTGCGCAGCTTGCTCCATAGCTTCGAATTCTCTTTTATCAAAATCATGTGGATTTTTCCTTCTAAAATCTCTTTTTGCTTGTTTCCTCGCTTCAACCTCTTTTTCATGGACATACGTACCTTGAGCCTTTGCAAATGCAATTTTGGATGTCTTTTTAGGAGGTTTCTCACCTTTTTCTTTTGCTTCATCCCGCATTTTCCTTTCTATATCGCGAGAACGTATTTTGACCTCTGCTTTTCCTTCCCTCGTACTCATATGTTCTACAGCATTTTTTTTCGCATTCCTTCCAGCTTGTTCCACGTAATCATCCTCCTCCTTTTGCCTTAAAGCTTCAGCAGCGCTACGCTGGCGTAAAAATTCAAGTTCAGCAGCATCCTTCGAAATTCTAGCTTCCTCTTCGATTCTTGCTATATCCTCTCGCTCTTGTTCTAACTTCTCTTTCTTCTCCCTTTCCCCTCGCATTTTTAAGCGCGTAATTTTCATACGAACATTAGAACCCTTCATCATGTTCATAAGTTGATTATATGATTCTACTGAATTGAAATCTTTTTTTTTCTCCTTCAACGCGTATGCAACATCCAGTGGGCGTTTATGTACGTAATTATCTGCCATCGCAGTGAAAACAGCACCTTCCGTGTTATGTAAAAGGTATTTAATGATTGGAAACGACCCATTACGTGCTGCCCAATGCAAACACGTATCGCCATGCGCATCTTTATAATGCGTTTTAGAGCCGCTATCAATCAGCATCTTTAGGATAGCTAATCTATCTTGTAAATTTCCAATATGTGTCCTAGCCGCTTCCATCAAAGGAGTCACTCCATTCATTATCGTATCGCGGCTATTGACGTAGGTTTCTGTTGCTTCGGCTCCATATCGCCGCCTTACATGTTCAATTAACCATTTTACTAATCCTACATGACTCCTCCAACATGCTTTGTGAAGTAGAGTGCTTCCCGTACCCCCTCGATCGTGATGCCTTCTCACATCCCATCGTTTATGTATTACATATTCTTTCACAAATTTAACATCGCCATCGTCACCAGCTTGCCAAATGGTTCGATTGTCATCGTCCTTTTTCCTACTTTGAGTAGTGGATGGTCGTGATTTCGACATGCTTTTTTTATCATCTTCTTTTTTCTCTTCACCTAAATGTTTTAAAGCTTCATTTTTCCAGAATGATTTCGATGCCCTCAATCGTTCTAACATTTTTAATTGTAATGGAGGACGCTCTTCTTTCACTTCTTCTACCTTTGTATCAGTGCCTTTTTTCTTCTTTTTTACAACTTTTTTCTCTACTTTTTCCATCTCCGCTTGTAACAACTCATTATATCGTGCGTTACGATCTTGCTCTCGCTTTTTCCGTTTGGATATTTGGTTTGATACTGGTCTTTCGGGTTCTTCCGGTTCTGTTTCAGAATTTTTCGCTACTTCTTCTTCTGTAATTCTCGGAGGTGGTACTTCATCTACGATCAGCGTTTCTCTTGGGGGTGCGCCATCTTCTAGTATATCTTGACGTGGAGGAGGTGTCTCTTCAGTTGATATTCTTGGTGGAGGTGCTTCATCTGTTAATTCTTGACGCGGTGGTGGTGTTTCATCTGTTAATTCTTGACGCGGTGGTGGTGTTTCATCCGTTAATTCTTGGCGTGGTGGTGGTGGTGCTTCTTCTGTTAGCTCTTGGCGTGTTGGTGGTGCTTCTTCTGTTAGCTCTTGACGTGGTGGTGGTGCTTCTTCTGTTAGCTCTTGACGTGGTGGTGGTGCTTCCTCTCGTGTTGGTGCTTTAACATTTTCCACGTCATTCAATGCAGTATCTAATTCTTTTTCTAACGCAGACAACTCCGTATTTGTTTCTTCCGCCATGATTTACAAGTTCGTTTTTATATGTATAATTAAGTACAAAAATAACAACAATGAATTATCAATGGAAGCGTATATGATTATATAAATGTTTTCACAAACATTTCATCCATCCATCATCCTACAAAATTTTTAAATATTTATTATACAGTAAATTAAAAAAATAAATAATAGAATGAGGCCAATAATATAAAAAAAAATATAACGGAATTGATAAGAGAGAAATTGCATAATCATAACATTGAAATAAAATAATATGAACACAGCACTATAATATTGGAGGATTTCTCTCTGATTTGCCCAAACAAAAACATACCTTCCACCTTAATAACCTTCTTCCTCCCCCTAAAAAATAAAAATTAGTAGAATTAATTACTACAATTTAAATTATGTTGAATAGATTTATCATGAACTAACAAAATTTACAAATATCAACAACGAAATAATTGTAAACAAAAGAATTATACCGAAAACAATTGCCTAGTTTACATATATATATACACACATACACACAAACGAATAAAACCGTACAAGGAATTCATCGAGTTTAATGGATGCTTTTGTTACTCATAGCCATACATCTGGAAATAAAAATAATCATGATCTTTTAAATCTTGCACCAGGTGGTGGTGGTGGTGGTGGCTCGTATGAAAACTATAGTGATGAACCAACTAATATGAATGCTATGCAACAACCAGATATTCAAAATGCAAAAGAATTGCTTGTAGATACTCATTTTTATAATAACTTTGGTAATATATTTTATGAAGACAAGTTAAAAGATGTTATGAATGAAGTTATTGAAGCAAGAAAAGAAAAGTTACAAAATGAAGCGTCTACTAAAAAATAATTTTTTTAAATAGAAACACTAAATGTTATACTTCGTACGGTATTTATATATTAATCTCTTCTCATATCATACACACAACAAAAGATACAACCCGAATATGTATCTCCTCGGTATTTTTTTATTTTATATAATATATGTATATATATATATATCATATCATATGACATATATGGTGTGTAAAAATTTTATATGTCATCACCATCATCATTAGGCCCAGATAATTTCGGTATTGGTACCGTCGATAATGGTATATTTGGTAGTGGTTTTAATCGTTCATGTTTTGGTGTTGGCATTGGCACTGCATCTTCTTCATCATCGTCATCATCGTCATCATCATCAAGATCATCATCATCATTACCAAGATCATCATCAAAAGTATCATATCCCATTGCACTTTCAGGCAATGCGCTACCTTTTCCGATTACATTGTAACCTGAATAATCATCGCTTTTTTGACAACATCGAGTTAAACAACTGAAAAGATTCATTATTCCATTACATATACCACTGGCACTACTATTAAAATTGCTACTAAAACTATAATCAAATCGTTTTGCCGCTGCATTTTTTTTATTTTTATTAAATGTGATGCCAGCAAAACCGCATACTAAACAAAAAAGAAGGAGAAGAACTAGCCATCCTCCATGACTGACCGTAGTAGTCCAATGTGGGCAAGGAAAAGCGGTAGGATCTCGATCAACACCCCCAGAAACAGCACACGTATCACCAGCAATTTTACGATAACCATTTGTCACAAGGTAGGTAGTGCCTGAAGGGCAATTGGCAGGTGGCTGTCCACTTGCTTTGACCACTTCCTTGCTACTCCCAAATTCACTTCTAGTGCAAGGTCCACCATCTATTTTACGGAAAAATCCAACATCACATTCATAGTCATTCTCCGTACATGGGCAATCTTTAACATAATTCATCCTATCTAATTTCTCCCCATTATAACATTGTGACATGCGTTTACGGCGTGTGTATGTTATTTGATGGCCCATCAAGCATTTATCTCCAAGTCTACCATCACTTGGTGACCAACGCTCGTAATCGCTATCAGGTGTACCAGGTGCTTCTACACCCTTGCATTTTTTAGCATGCAATTCTGAGAAATCAAGGAAATAAACTGCACCAACAGGGTTTGAATTTTTATCACCGGAGGCAGATGCTTTTCTTGATCCATACACCATAAATTTTTGCGATGTTGCTGTTGGTTCAATAATTATATTATCAATCTCTAATTTTTTTTCTGAAAATTTAAATGGTGACCATGATTTACCCTCGTTCCAACTATATAGAACAGTATCAGATGCTTCCACGTCATTTGCCATGACGATCAACGCACCATGATCTCCAAACTCATATATATGGGAACCTTTTGCTACTTCATCCCATGATAATCCAGCATCTCTACTAAAGTATGTATTGATTTCATCTTCATTGTCACTTAAAGATGTCCCAATGTTCCCAGTAGCCATGATCAAACCAAGGGATGTGTCGGTGCTGTAAAATGGCCCCCATTCATCCGTGACACCATGCAAATGCAAGGAGCAATCAATGCTGCTACAATCAACTTTTTTACCATTCGCATCGTATTTTGGTGCATGCAAATAGGACCATACACCACCTTTATCAAACGTAATAACTGTTCGTATCTTTGGTGGAGGTTTTTTCCCAATTTGCTTTTTTTTTAGTCGATGTATCACCACCGATTGTATTGTCATCGGTGGTATCATCAGAATCCTCACCAACTTTGTCAATGAAATTTGCTAAGTATATTCCTTCTAATCCTTCTACTTTTTCAAAATCGCATTTTCCAGTCGCTTCCCTACTATTATGTGGTAACGATAAGGTGTAATTTAAACCATCTGCATTGGAAATGTACACATTTCCCCACTTAGCACCTTCACCTTCGTGATTCACATGTAAAAATACAGTATCTTCCGATGTATCTAAAATAGTGTACGAATGTTGTTTAATTTTGTAAGGCAATGTACCCCTGAGGAACGTATTTGCACCATCGCTGCTCATTTGTAACTCTACTTCCGTATCTCTTAACGGATTCACTTGCGCAACAAATAAAAATTTCTTCGTAAATAAAAATCGATTGCCATGTTTCACTAAAACTTTCGCAGGTGTTTTAAAGAAATCATCTGTACGGACAAAATCGATATTTTTATCCCAATATCCAAAACGTTGATTACCTTTTTTCGTTCGAAATACAGTAGCAAACATTGCAGTAGTTGGTAAACTTTTTGCCTGTCCATTTCCTAAGTTATGCGCCCAATCAAATTGTACAACATAATCTGTTGCTTTAATCCAGGTTTTTCCAAGATCATCAGTTGCATATACGGATTTATAGCATACACCGTTTGCTTGAGTATCATGGCATTTAGCAGCCATACTGCTCGCTAATACGCGATTTTTATCAGTTGGATGCATGATAACGTCGTGAAATTTAACAACACTATTCACAGGTTGAAAACTACGACCGGCATCGCGTGTTACCCAATGATTTACACCTTGGCCAACTATAAAGACGCAATTTGGATCTACTGGGGATACAATCAACTTTTTCACTTTTGGCGTTTTTGCTGGTTGATTTGTACCAAATGCTTTTAACGAAGTTACCACGTTTAACCATGTTTTGCCTTCATCAGAACTGCGATATAAGTTTGAAGCAGTTGTTAATACAAGTACTGTACGTCGTCCTTGACCAACCCATTGTATATCTTCAACTTCGCCATCCATAATAAATTCTGTCACACCAACATTACCATTTGCTATTGGTGCTGGTGCCTTTTTATCTGTTAATATTGGCGCAGCAGCATTTTTTGTTATTTTGCTATTTGCTACATTATTCGCAGCCGTAGTTGGTGGTGTTTGTGGCTGCCCCGTAATTACATTCGTTAATAAACAAATTATAAAAATTATTTTCAACATATATATTACTGATTGCCCTGGCATGATATATTTATATGTATATATATGTATGTATATATCCGTAAACAATCCTTATCTACAACTCTCTTACTTTATATAATTTGTTAAACTGAATAAATGAATGTTCAATTTTCTATTTTATCAAATTGTAGTATAGATATGTATATATATGTATGTATATATCCGTAAACAATCCTTATCTACAACTCTCTTACTTTATATAATTTGTTAAACTGAATAAATGAATGTTCAATTTTCTATTTTATCAAATTGTAGTATAGTGCTATAGCAATGATTTTATATTATTATTAATTAATATTATATATAATTAGAATAATATAAATAATCATCTAAAAAAATATAGATCTAATAAATTAAATGCTATTAAAATAAAAAAAAAATATATTAAGTTTAAGTTGTTGATCATCATGAAATATATTATGCCGGTATGCTTGGTATGCTGGTATGCTGGTATGCCTGGTATGCCTGGTATGGGGATGATATTACATATATGGCGTTATTGAGTGGCGCACACCACTAATACTGGGCACCTGCTAAACACCTGGCCTTAGCTGGTAGTGATTATCGGCGAGGTATGCTGGTATGCCTGGTATGCCTGGTATGGGGATGATATTACATATATGGCGTTATTGAGTGGCGCACACCACTAATACTGGGCACCTGCTAAACACCTGGCCTTAGCTGGTAGTGATTATCGGCGAGAACACGGTTAAGGTAATAACAGGTGGCACAAACAACAATAACAGCGAGAAGACAATAATAATAATAAAAAAAAAAAAACGTTATTTAAAAGACAATTATATACTTTTTTTTGAAAAACAATTGATGTATTCTATAGTAGCATATCACCGCCACAAGAATAATCATAGCAATTAAAAAAAAAAAGTGTAAATATGAGTGATGATGAAGAACAACTATTGCAAGAAAATGTAAGCGAAAATGTAGGTACTACAGTTGCTACTACAAATGTAAACCGTATAAAAGGATATTTTGAATTTGTATCCCCGCCACAAGAAAAATCATAGCAATTAAAAAAAAAAAAGTGTAAATATGAGTGATGATGAAGAACAACTATTGCAAGAAAATGTAAGCGAAAATGTAGGTACTACAGTTGCTACTACAAATGTAAACCGTATAAAAGGATATTTTGAATTTGCTGAAAATACAGGCCTTGATGCAAGTATACGAAGAAAACATTATGATGGTGAATATGTTATTATCAAAGATAAGGAGACTGGGGAAGAGAACAAAATTAGGGATGGGTGGGGAATATATGATGACGGTGTTGAAAAATATGAAGGTGAATTTGCAAATGATTTGTATAATGGGAAAGGCAAAATAACTTTCGCAAGTGGTGCTTCATATGAAGGCGATTTTTATGAAAATATGTTTCATGGTAATGGAACATATATACAACCAAATAATACTGGAAAATACGAAGGAGAGTGGGAGCAAGGAAAGTGGCACGGATTTGGCGTTTATGTTGATGCAGATGGTGTCGAATGGAAAGGTGATTTCTTCATGGGGAAGTATGAATCACCAGTAGATGTTGACTTTGGAGAAATTAAACGAAAAGAGATTCAATTAGGTAGAAGTGAATCAAAAATGGAACTGTAAAAAATAATATACAAGCGCCGTGCACACAACATTTTTTTTCTCCCAGTTGTTAGATGTTGACTTTGGAGAAATTAAACGAAAAGAGATTCAATTAGGTAGAAGTGAATCAAAAATGGAACTGTAAAAAATAATATACAAGCGCCGTGCACACAACATTTTTTTTCTCCCAGTTGTCGAAAAAAATTAAAAATTTCGCTCACCTCTTGTTTCAATTTTTGAAATTACGAACTTCGTATGTCAAATGGATTTGTGATACGAACGCACTGCGAACGTGTATATTACCTTTTATAAAAATGTAAAGAATATTATAATATATATATATATATATATACATGTACGAGTATGATTTTTTGATAAAACTTTTCTTTTAAAAAATTATATTGTGATTTATCATACAACCTTATGAAGAAGCAGCTTTTCTACATAACTCCAACATGAGTAAATTAAAACAATAAATTATGTGCGTAAAAATTATATTATATGAAAACGAGAAGCTCGTAGAAATTTTTATGAAAATTTTTATTTTGCCAGGTTTGCATTTTTTAACTTTAACACACAATTTTTTATTATTTTTTTTTACACATTTC